>BLKR01007753.1:0-31833 GCA_011170035.1 Teleogryllus occipitalis
CCATAAATTTCAAAACCGCAACAACATATTGAGAACTTTATTTAAAGATGTCATCACTAGGTCTATTTTGTTTCCACGAACCCTTCGAATTTAGGTGGGGTATCCCAAACATTTAGGCTATCTAGGTTATGTTTTACCAGTGATGCTATTTAAAAATGTGACATTACAAAAAAAGGAAGAGAGTGGTTGTAAGATCTTTTTAAAAAAAAATCTGTCAATATTTCTAAACTTTTTCTGTGTTGACTTTATCATTTTTCAAAAGATAAGTACTTGCAATTACAATAAACATTTTATAATAAACCATTTTCAGCACGAACGAATTTTCTGTTCCTGCAAGGAAAACTAGTAATATAGATATAATACGATAACGCGAACACCAATTATTTCACTCTCCTCGAATTCGGGTTAACATTTGCATTGCAATAAATAAGTAGATCGGAAAGAATCTACAGTAGAAACTATAGTGTGCATAAAAATTCCTGCTTTTTCTCAAAGTTTGCTAGTCAAACTGAAATAGAATAATATGAACAAGACTTTCTCTGGTTAATGATTTGCTTCATATCTGGACTGAACATGGGATCAACGCCAGTTTAGAAGCCAGAAAGAGGAATTTCGGCAATTAACGCCCTGAAATTGACTAATATTGTTAATTAATTAACTTGGTATTAATGCTGACCTGATATTTTTCAGTAATGAGGAAGCACCCGCCGGCGACAAGTGAGCGTGGGGAACCGCCGCAGGAGGCCGTGCGCCGAGCTGCTTGGAATGAAAGGCGATCGCTGGGAGAGTGGAGGGGAGGGGGCGTTAACGAGGCGATGGCGTGCGTGGATTCCGCGATCCGCGCGCCCCTCGCGGCTGATTAGCGAACGCGCGGCCGCGCCCTGCGCAAACAAAGTAGCAGCGCTCGCGATCTGCCACTCCTATTAAAGCAGCTGCGAGGACGATGGCGAGCATTACGCCCAAAGAAATCCACAACAAGAGGAGCAAAGCGAAGAAGTTCATGGCATCGCTGGGTTTCGGGTTCGCTCCCCGTGCAATCCATCATCACTATGAGATAGGGGAAGCGAGCAGCCAGCGGTAAAGAGTTGAGTCCAGTTTGGCTGGATATTAATGGTAGATTTGATACTTTCTTTATGTTTTTGCCTTAAAAATATGTGATTATTTTTGCAATATGGGCCATTTATAAATCTTTTGCAAAAATTGAAAATTTATATAACAAAAAAATTTATTTTAATTGCTTTGTTGAAAAATAGGACGACGAGTTAGTAACTACAGTGCAACAAGTGTTTATTTTTATAACTACGTAAAATGCCGAACATTTTGAAATTGTATACCCCTCTTTGATACGGTAGCACCGGTAGACCGCTAAAGTAATGTGCCCATGCGTTCGCGTTGAGTGTAAAGTTCAAAATGTATCCTTCTGCTCTATTTATAATTTTCACCCTGGATTTAAATATAAATAGGAAAGAACATTTTTGAACCGTAAAGCTACAGTTTCCCTTTTCAAAGTTTTCAGGGCGACCACGCCCCCTGCCGTACCCCCATGCACCCGCGCGCCCACGGGCACGAGTGTCATTGACCTCCTCCGCTGATAGGCCCTTAAATTAGTAAACAAATGAATGAATTAGAATACAGTAAGTAGGGCCTAAATGGAAGTCACTATATGAAAGTGAAAACGAAGGAAGCCGTTTTGCTGTCATGGTCTGGCATTGGTAGGAGAGAGCACGCAGGGCCTCCGCTGAGAGGCGCTGAAGTGGGTGGTGCGGCGGTAGAGCGAAGGGCGCGTGTGGTTCACTCGAGGCAGAGGAAGAGCCCGCCGCCTCGCCCTCCCTCCTCGCCCTCGCCCTCTCCACCTTCTACCAACAAAGCTATGGGAATCACAGACTGCCAGTAGCAAACAATTAGTGTTGCCGGTCGTCTCTGTAATAAAGGGCATCAGTTTATTTTCAAGGTCATTTTGTAATGTAGTAATTGAAATTACAATGACATACTCAAATACTTAAACTTCTTGTCCACTCATTGCATGCATTGCTTCGATTGGACAACTAAAATTGACCCATCTCGCTAGATACACGTGAAACATCAATTTAGTATCGCCCTCCGAGCTAAGCAATATATGATTTTTTGTGACAAATATTACCATTAGATTTGTATTCTGCAACAATGCAGTTTTTATTTCTCTGCATAAGTATTTTTTCTGATGCTACCCACATTTTATTAATGTACGAAATGATATTGTTTTATATTCTAGGAACGTACTGGAGGTGTCACTGTGATGCTAGTTGCATGAATTTCCTCTTTCGCCTGCAGGAGAAAAAAATTATATTTCTTGATTATTAGTGTCTTCGAAGTAGCCGCGAGTAGCGCGAATATTTTTTAAACATTTGTTCTGTCTTTTTCGAAAAATCTCTTATCCCTTTTGAGCACAGAGCGCATACAAATATGGAGAAATCCTCTATTAAGTGTTCTTTGGCCTCGTAACATCACTGTCACTCAGCGCCTTTTATCCTCTCAACCAGAAGCTCGGCGCCGTTGGTAACCTGGGTTCCCACATGGTCTCTGGTCTAGAAACCGGAAGTGTGTCTAGTTGTTTAATTTATGTGATTTCACGGGGCAAAGTTAAGCAATTGGGCTTATGATCCTGGTATTCCGCTTGAGATTTGTAGATCTTGTTTATTTTCATTATATAAACTGCATATCGTGACGTTGTAGGACAAATACAATAAAAGTGCTTGTGCTTGCATTTGTATTGAAGACAAGTGGCATCAAGCAGCACAAATGCTGAACAAAATCACACAAACTTTTTTTTTTCAAAAGTGGCATGCACACTGCTCAAAAACAAATAAGTTACTCTGATATACCACTGCAAGAAATGAAATATCAATTCAATTTCATATTTATTTGTAATTTTATTGTCATTTCCTTACATGATTATTCTATTACAAATAGCTGTGTCTACTTTCAGCTAAATCATAAACAAGTTTCGTCACAAATCACTTCCTTTTGAGCAGATAATACAGTAATCAATAGGTTGCTGTCAGTACTGATTATTTTACAATTTTTTAACGTGTGCAGATTATTTTGTTATAGAGGAATTAAGATAAACAAAAGTCACAAGCATCCACAAAATACCAAAATGTGAAGGTAACACAAAGTATAACAGCACAAACACAAATACATGAAGACAAGACCTAATAAAGACAACATATACAAATAATACTAATACAACGACATTAGATACAAAGAAATTAAATATTGTTACAAAAATTAGTTGAATATTGTTTCGCAAGAAATGAAATATTGTCCATACTTTCTAAGTTGTTGGCAAGAGGGGCGTGCCTTCCCCTCCCCCCGCCCGAGCCCAAGCGCTGTCGTCGCAGTCCGATCGCTTTCTCTCTTCCTCCCCTCCACTCGAACCGAGAACATCCCAGTCCGAATTGACCCCCCCCCCCAACTACCTCTTCGCACGGATCGAGTGGCTGCAGATGCGAGGAGTATGGAGAGATCGGTACACTCGATTGTTGCTTGTAAATCGCGGACTTCTCGACTACCAGGACATAATGACCGATAGCGAGTCAGCTCGGGCCAAAATGTAATTTGAGAGGCTAACGGAGGTGGTTTATGGCGCAGGCAGACACGAAAGCGCTCCCAAACAAATTTCTGCGTTTCACGTGTTTGGAACTGTGGGGAGATAGAAATCTGCCACTGCCGGCCATTTTCAGATGCCAGCGAATAACAAGGCATCATTTTCTCCAGAGTTTGAATGAAGGCAAGACATGTGAGGAGCGCGCCGCCCCCCACCACTGCCACCCAGAGCACGCCCTCTCGCCCCTCCCCTCCCCTCCCCTCCCGTCTTTCTCTTGTGCCGCTCGCTGTGCCACTTCGCCTCGCATCAGCCTCTCCCTGGACGGGAATTGCAGCGGCCGGCTGCTCTGATCGGTGGGTCGCCGTGGCTTCTCCCATCGACACCGGGCGAATGCCAGAGCAGTGCCCTAACATGGGTCGCGCGCCACCTTCATCCACACGCACCTCCACGCGCCGGGAGAACGGACGGCGGCTGAGCGCTTGTTGGGGCGAGGGGGACAACTGGGGATTCGCCCAACATCAAATATACACAGAAGTTACTCGAAGAAGGGACCTCATTGGCAAGTCGGGAAATAAGAAACTATGACCAACGATGCTACAGTGGAGACAGAACCTTCACCGTCATAGGCCTCTGCTGCCCGGCTCGGAAGTTTACCGAAAACCTCCGAAACTAGACTGGTTTTTAATTACTTTTTCGCGAATGCAGTGTATTCACGTCCTTCCAATACAACATTAGACTGTTCTAAGCCATAAGTAAAGCCCGACACCACGTGACGTAGCGGTAGCTGTTGGAGGCGATTTGAGAGAAGCGGCACTTTTATGACTTCACCCCCTTTATCCGACCACCATCTAATTTTCACCACTTCACCACGCATAGATCTGAGATCCTTTTGAATGCAGTTTACTCGGCCATTCAGAGAGCTATGAGTGTTAATTCAGTCACCTAGCATAGGCGCCACGTTGATGGTAGGAACAGACGATTGCGTTGCAGGTATTGGTCGTGGTTAAACGTTACTAGTGGCCTGCGACTGAAGTAAACCACACAAAATGTTTCTCCACAACCTAGCAAGCACATGATCAAGAAAGACCATTAAAATACCTTATTATAACTAAACAACAAAATAAATATTTTAATAAAGACAGTCTTGAGGAATTCTGCAATAAAGTAGTAAAGTATATGTACAATACAACAGTTCTTTAGAAATCAAGAAAACAATAAGCTTCTTATCCATAACGCAAAACGTGAGGAAAAGTATTTAAAGGCGGGTGATCTCTTCCTAGGACGCTTGTTGTTGCATGTTCGCTGTGTCGGATGCCTTGGCGCAGTGAACATGAGAATTCAGATGCCTCGCGCAGGATGAGAAGAAGCGCAGTATCACAATAAAATGTTTGAACTTCTGAGTTAACTCCAAACTGAAATGGTGGTGCACAACGAAACTAAAGACACCTCTTACATGGCCAGAGCCTACTTAGTTATCTTTCAATTTCTGCCCGCATTGGCAGTTAACAATGCAGATAATATTAGCGACTGTTTATTAATAAACAAAACTACTTAGAGTGGAGAAATTAAATTGCACATGGGTTTGAACCGTAAATTTAAATTGACAAGTATTTGAAGAGTGTGGACAATTTTCTGAGCGCTTCTGTTGCGGAATGGGAGTTCCCTGAAGAGCTAAACCGACAGAAGTGTTATAGAACTGCCAAAAAGACCTCGAATTTTTATGTGGAAAAAGCAGGGCTCGCAAGCTTGGAACGTGTCTTCCAAATTTCATGTGTGACAACTTACTTTTTTATTGGCATATTATCCAAAATACTACACTTTTCGCCTTAGATGCCCATAGTTTAGTGGTCGTGGTGTGTGGACCACTATGTCGTTAGTCCCCGTAAGAGCAATGCGAGATGTTCTCCGTGAGGTGAAGGGGTTCGTCGTCCGCCGGAGAGGGCGATCAGAAGCGAACCTGTTCGCCCGCTTGAGAGGTTTCCTCCAAAGAAATCTGCCGGCGCCGCGCCGCCCATACGTGCCACACCAGCTCTTTTCCGTCGCGTTTTCCATCGTTATGCGTGCTAAGGGGCTTATTTGTTGTTGTTTTTTCTGAAAATCATAATAGCTCATTCAATTAATATTCGTATTGGAAAGTTCATACATAATATCTGTACGAATTCTACATACTTCTGCTGAAGTATTTAATTATTAAATCAATTGTATTTATTTGTTTTTCAAATGTTTCAATCAATACCCAACATATGATTATACATGGGGATACTTGTAAATAAACAAGTCTTACTCATTTAATTGTCGAACTGGGAGGTTCACACTTCTTACTTAAATTCTACATGACTTTGCTGAGGTAATTAATTCTTAACCCCATTTTGTCTGGCGCTTCAAATGTTTCGATTACTATGGTAGATAATGTTTTATACGAGATTTTCTTTAATTAACCTTTCTATTTGTAATATAAAAAGTTTTCTAAGGTGCATTGTTATGCAATTATATTGCAATGTATTTATCAGTATTAACTGGGGATTTATTAAATTAGCAAAATACATATGTATTATTACCTTCATTACCTCGGTTTATTAAATTAAATACTCTGTGATTTATTAAAAATGCTTGCTAATAATAATTAATGTTTCAATGAATGAGCGAAAAATAGCCAAAAATGTGAACTATGTTTCATTTGAATGTAAATCAGGAGGTATATATATCTGGCTCCCTTCAGTATGGAACTATGAAAATCCTGAGTTTTTAAATATATAGTAATTAAAATAAATTTGTGGTTATTCATGTGTGGCTGATTCATTTGTGGTAACAATTATAGAGCAAAAAATATCTACTTGTTTTCGTGGATCAGATATAACTAAAGTTTTGCTTTGTTGATAATTATCAAATTATACAAGGAATGTATTTAAATACATGGAAATGAAATTAATATAGATATAATATGTAAATAAATGAGCCAAAACATATCGAGCGCTTTTCTTTTAGTTGAGCAATGTGGTATTTCCAATGACTGAGGAAAGAAGACAGTAAGGATATCGATGTTTTGAATCCGATGTTTTTTCACATCCATGTTTAGTGTTTCATGTTTCTGTGTGGTTGATGTTTTTTAAATGATCTAAAATGTTATTATAATTTTCAAATATCCATAAATTGGATATTCTTCAGGTCAAAGTGACCTAGGGTGAACCAAAATGAAAGTACAATGGAGATTTCGTAAAGTAAATTCCTCCTCTCCCGCGCGAGCTTGAATTCTTTCTCTTCCAGTTTCTAACTGGTCGATGTTTCGGCCGCGGAGTTGCGTGGGCAGCGCCCACTGTGCGCGGCGGAGGGGGCCGTGGCGGTGGAGGGGAGGGGGGAGGGGCGTGCGCGCGCCGGGCGCCTCAGTCGAGCGAGAGGCGCGCGCGAGGCCGGTCGCTGCGGAGCCGAGTGCAGTGCAGTGAGTGCGAGTGGGCGAGTGAGTGAGTGACGAGTGGAGGCGGCGCATGCGGTGACGATGGCCTGGCTGCTCGCCTTCGTCGTCGCCGTCTCGTCGCTCTCAGGTACGTCACGAGTCAAGTGGTTCAAGAGCGGTAATCGTCCTTCACCTGCAGTAGGCACGTGCTATTGGTTTCCCTTTCTTTCTCTTCAATTCCTTTGACCTCAGGAATAGTACCTTTCTGCAAGCAGCACTACGAACAGTTACTTCCTCTCGCTTTGAGCAATGCAGCGCGATCGCGGACTCCCACGTGACTTCTGCTGTTTACAGTTTTTGTCCTGAACGTTCACCAAGGAAAATACTGAATGAGAGAGTGAAGTAAATGAAATGTGCGAATGACGTGTGTTGTTTCGTTCATGTTTATTTTGGATACCTTATACGTTTTATTAAAAATTATAAAGTTAAAGGAAATTCACGTTTGATGCTTCAAAACTTTACTTTATACACATAAGTTGCAAAATTAGTTTTCCATCATTTTGAACTTAAAATATTTGAACCACTCCTCATCCTGTCTTATGTATGTTCGATTTATATCCGAACTTATTTGACTTATCTCTAGTCTCACAGTTCACCTCGTCTAGTGACATTTCAAACGACTACTTTGAAGAGACAGATCAAATAACCTACCAAGTCTGTTATTTATAATTTCGACATTTGCCGTTCAATACTTTTCGCGTTACACTGGGTCTGTCAATAAAAATGTTCAATTCTAATATATTCTAAACGGTTCAAGATATTCAAATGAAATTTTCGCCAAACAATTTAGGACATAAGGGGCTCATCAGTCGAACGCGTTACCTTTTCTTGAATTTTTTTTATTTTAAAAATACTAAACTATCTTTTTTAATGGAACACTATTCGTTTTTACTCGAATAGACAGAGCTTCCAAAGAAGAATTTCGCAGTACTGCACGTGTTTGTATTTGATTGAAGAATGATTAAAAACGAGTTTTAAACCCCTGTCTTATAGTGAGTTCTTAAGCTCGCAGTGCAGCTGGATTTGCAAAGGTTTCCTTCCAAGGTCTCTGTCGTTCGGGGGTTCAAAACACCGCTGATGATATCTAGCGCATGTCTGAATGAAAATGAATACCTCGGTTCAGACTATAAATTGCGAATGATTAGTTGGTCACCTGCAGAGAGTGAAAAGTATCTCTACATTAAAAGTCTACTACTGAAGTCGCAACTCGGTTGAATACGCCCTTGCCCGGGAATAGCTCAATTTCCACAGTGAAGCGGAGAAACATACTTTTGCTTCCTTCCGGAGACTTAGCTGAGACAATGGGCGCGATTGACGCGCAATGATTTGAAAAGATCGGGGACGTAATGTTTGCTTTGGAGTGATTTTCGCAAGACTTCAGGCACCACACATGATTCAAGAATTCCCGTGTAAAAATCGATGACGTTTTCTTTTGCCTGATGAACGATTTTTTCCCAACTGTAATCAATTGAGTAGTAAATCGGAAAATCACAGTCACTAACTGCAAAGATAAAAGTTGAGGCAGATAAAGGTTGAGGTTGATTGTCCGACAGTCTACATTGGACTAAAGGAAATTAAATCTGCTCCTCACGGAACTTGGAAGATGTATGAAGGAGGATACCTGTAAACACAATTTGCTTACTAATCGCAGAATAAACACAGGTTGCAATATTAACTCATCTGAAGTTAATCTATTAGCTAGTGAGAATAAAAGGTATCCAAGACAGAGCCTCAAAACATTGTAGAGACTACTTCCTATTGCAATTCCCAAACAGAATGGAACAATATTATATTCCTTCTGATGGGTTGTTGAGCAATTTTCTTTAATTTGCATGTCAATGTTGAGTTATTACTCATTATAACACCATATCAGCTGCTAAAGAGAACATCCCGGAGACATCGTTGCCAAATCAGTCGATTGTTTTCGGTGGAAGGTAAACTCGGCACCTTCAGTGATTGGGCTTGGCTTCTTGAGAGGGAATTTGACGGACGCAAGGTGGCAGCACTGTCCCCGCCGCGCGCTTCCGTCTCCCTTGCGCTCTTCCTTGTTCATCAGACGAATTGGCCTTCTCAGAACCTATCGTAAACCTCATTTAGACCAGTAAACTACAACTGGTTAGCCTCTACGTCTTCAAACATTTGGTGAACAGTCCATCAATGTCTAGAATATTCGAGGCGGAAGTTGAATAACCTGTACAAGGCCTTATAAAAATAATATAAATAAATACCTTTCCTTGGGGTAGGATTCGTCATCTTTAGCCTCAACTCATTGTTATTTAGATACCGACTGTTGCTTGGCTCTTCCTTCATCCAGCAAATCACACGAGAACTGCTTAGTGCCAGCATAAACTGGTCAGCACACTGAAATTCGTGGAGTGCAGTGTAGCCTACACGAGGTGATGCTGGTCATCGTGGCATTGCAATTAAATTTCGTTTCAGTGTAGATTTCTTAACAACAAATAGACTTTCGAGTATAAGTAATGACATATTTTGGAAGAAATGAAGGTTGTTGACCAGGGCCGAGGAAACTGAATTGCTCTAGGCGTGATTGAAGACAGGAAGAGATTGCAGTGAAAACTTAATTATACGAATCTCGTGCTGTTAGTTTCATGTAAACAGAAGTATAACTTCGTTTTACTGCAGAACGGGATATGTTCGTTATCATTAAATACCGCCTCATTAACGCCTCAAATCAATGAAATAGGTTATTCAAACTATGCTTAAGCGAAAGGAGAGCACGTTGTTATGAAGTTGTACATTAGTCGAAGATTGTCAGGCGTTATCCCCAAGTACAACAAATATTCTAAAAAAAATCTCGAAATGCAGCAGTCTTTGTATATACTCATCTTATTTACTTATATTCGCTGCGACAGTAAATTTTTCTGTAATAGATTTAGATAAAAATTAAGATCTACCCGTGATTAAACATCAGCAATCATTAATATCACTTAATTATTTTCAATGAGTAAAAACTAGTTTTTTGTATACGGTAGTTTAGCAGTTCAGTCTACAAAAATATAATTATTTATTTACTGTGACGCTAGCTTCCCACACAATTTCTTTTTAAAAGGCTCCATGGCATGATTTGAGAACACTGGTTTCGGGCAGTGCCAGATTCACGGTCTTCGTTTCTATGCTTCTTGTGTAGTATTTTCATGGACTTTTCTTTGTTCCATTTGTTGGCAAGATATACGTAAATGTTCCTCTATCAGCTATTTTGGAAAGAAAGCGATCTGTATTTAGTCGTAGGTTTCGGGTAAGTGTAGTTCGTTTCTGTGATTTCAATTGAATTGTGAACTGTGTGTATGTATACACCGATCATGTTGTATTAGCAGAATTTTCTCAATATGTAAGGAAAAACGTGGATAGTTGTTTTACTACTAGCACTGTGAATCTCATGTGTTCTCAGGAAATAACTCGGAGGTTATCACCGACTAAAATATTTTCTTATGTGAAAGTTCTTGAATGAAAATACAACGCTTATAGAAATAAGAGTGATATACAGTCGCCACGGCGTTATCAAATACAATAAATGTACGTCGAAGTTTCTTACATAACACATTTTCTCCTACACTGCATATTAACTCCTCTTCGTAATGTTGAATTTGGACTATTTATAATTTATACGTTTTGGTATTTGGCTCCTCTTTCTTGAAAATCTTTGTCGAGAAAGAAGTACATGAAGCTACGAAGTTTTAGTGACGTAAAATGTATGGAAGACATCTTAGTAAGCGAAAATTACCTTCATACTTTGTAAGAAATTTTTACGTGGATCTGAAAAGTTGCGGTTGGTCTCTGACAAAAAGCCCTTTGGCGTAAGTCGTCGCTCTATCATAGTAACGGCCTTGGAGCATAAATAACAATTGAACACGCATCTAAGGCGTTGTGCGGTTAATGTCCTGATAAGAAGCTGCCTCGCGCTTTGCGATTCCAAGTAGGATGTTGTGGGGCGGCGGGACGTGGCCTTGCAATCCGGAAGCGATGGGAGCGCCCACTTCCGGCAGGGCCGTTTAACAGCTTGGGCGGCAATTGGGCCTGCGTGAATTTGAAGGCCTCCTACTCTTTCTTTCACAGATCTCCCTCTAACCCCCATTTAAAGACAAGTTTTGTTTTTAAATGAGCTTCTGGTGACTGAGTAACATGCTCGCGTCAATCAGCAACATTCAGTTTTATAAATATTATCAAATGACTCATCACTCCGTTGTGCCAATTGTTTTGGCGTATTAATAGATGATTTTTATGCCTTATTTTTTAATTTTATTTCTTGAAAAGTTCAGTGTTGAGTAATTTGTTGAAGAAGCGTCTGGGAGGGGGCGTGCGTGACTTCCGGTCTTGTGCCCATTGAAGCTGGTCAGGGTCATGCGCCGCGAGGAGGACGAGGGGGGGGGGAGAGGGGGAGGGGAAGGTCGAGGAGAGCGGCGACGGGGGCGGGGCGGCGGGCTGGCTCTGACAGAGACGAAGCGATTGGGACGATGCGATGGAAATGGTGGTGGCCTGCTGTGACAAAAGGCTGACGGATATACAGCGAAAGTACATCGTCTGTGATGATTGTAGAGATTGATTGTTCTCGCTCGCAGAGGATAGCAACTGTCGGATCCGCTCTTTCTAGGTAGAAAACGCGGAATGCGCTCTGTGCGGTGTACTGAAAGTTTTGATTTTTCTTTTATGAGGAGCAGCATTAGCTCCGTTACAATGGACGCCGTAAAAATGATTTAGCAAACGGGAAGCTACGCATTAGGAGGTAATAACCGTCGTTTCGTTGGTTCAAACAATTGAACCCTTAAGAATGACGTCATTTTCGGCCGCCCGCGCCTTCAATTGCACAACAGAGGAGAGGTTCCTTGGGCCTCGTGCGACCGCATTCAACCGGGAGAGGTCGCGTGGTGCCTACGAACGCATCTGGTCGCCTGGGAGAAAACTGACCCACAAAAAATTTCGTTCCGTAGATGTCTTCTAAAATCATGGACCCATATAATTCGGTATTTAAGTGACTGTTAGATCCTTCCCTTAATTTATCCAGTTCCTTTTAATTTAGAAATTATAAGTTTTTAAAATTCATCCACCTCTTACTGACAAAAAATCATTATTTTGTTCTTTTATGTAATGCGAAAAAGTGCATAAACATGAATATGTTCATGGTAAATGTTGATTACGGTGTGTGAAGTTCAGTATCACATATTAATATACAATCTTTACCACAAACGATGAATACGATTTGCATATAAATGTTTTTCCTGTACTTCCCAAATTCATGAAATGCTTTTCTGTCAAAGATTCTTGGACAAACTTCACAATTTGTCTTCTTAGTTTTCTTTCTGGCAACATGTTTCTTTTTGTTGTAAATTCATTTATTGTGGTTTTGTATATATGAACGCTCGCGGCTTTCCTGTTTCTATTCCTTTCAGAATGGACCAAAGTACTTTCTAAACTTTTTCTGTGACGTTTCACCCTCGTGAAGGTTGCGCTGCCCCTTTGGGTTGTGGAGGGCGATGGCCGGTCGCCCTTTAGGAGCGCGCGCGGGGACGCCGCCCGCAGACGCCGACGGATGAAAGTAGTCGCAAGCGTGCGGCGAATTTGTTTTCAGAATGGAGTTAAGTACTTTCTAAAATTCTTGTTTCTGTCGATTTGTGGAGGTGTGAGTGAGTTTCACCCTCGTGAAGGTTGAGCTGCCCCTTTGGGTTGTGGCGCAGCGAGTGGAGGGCGATGGCCGGTCGCCCTTCTGCCCTTTAGGAGCGCGCGCGGGGACGCCGCCCGCAGACGCCGACGGATGAAAGTAGTCGCAAGCGTGCGGCGAATTTGTTTTCAGAATGGAGTTAAGTACTTTCTAAAATTCTTGTTTCTGTCGATTTGTGGAGGTGTGAGTGAGTTTCACCCTCGTGAAGGTTGAGCTGCCCCTTTGGGTTGTGGCGCAGCGAGTGGAGGGCGATGGCCGGTCGCCCTTCTGCCCTTTAGGAGCGCGCGCGGGGACGCCGCCCGCAGACGCCGACGGATGAAAGTAGTCGAAAGCGTGCGGCGAATTTGTTTTCAGAATGGAGTTAAGTACTTTCTAAAATTCTTGTTTCTGTCGATTTGTGGAGGTGTGAGTGAGTTTCACCCTCGTGAAGGTTGAGCTGCCCCTTTGGGTTGTGGCGCAGCGAGTGGAGGGCGATGGCCGGTCGCCCTTCTGCCCTTTAGGAGCGCGCGCGGGGACGCCGCCCGCAGACGCCGACGGATGAAAGTAGTCGCAAGCGTGCGGCGAATTTGTTTTCAGAATGGAGTTAAGTACTTTCTAAAATTCTTGTTTCTGTCGATTTGTGGAGGTGTGAGTGAGTTTCACCCTCGTGAAGGTTGAGCTGCCCCTTTGGGTTGTGGCGCAGCGAGTGGAGGGCGATGGCCGGTCGCCCTTCTGCCCTTTAGGAGCGCGCGCGGGGACGCCGCCCGCAGACGCCGACGGATGAAAGTAGTCGAAAGCGTGCGGCGAATTTGTTTTCAGAATGGAGTTAAGTACTTTCTAAAATTCTTGTTTCTGTCGATTTGTGGAGGTGTGAGTGAGTTTCACCCTCGTGAAGGTTGAGCTGCCCCTTTGGGTTGTGGCGCAGCGAGTGGAGGGCGATGGTCGCCCTTCTGCCCTTTAGGAGCGCGCGCGGGGACGCCGCCCGCAGACGCCGACGGATGAAAGTAGTCGCAAGCGTGCGGCGAATTTGTTTTCAGAATGGAGTTAAGTACTTTCTAAAATTCTTGTTTCTGTCGATTTGTGGAGGTGTGAGTGAGTTTCACCCTCGTGAAGGTTGAGCTGCCCCTTTGGGTTGTGGCGCAGCGAGTGGAGGGCGATGGCCGGTCGCCCTTCTGCCCTTTAGGAGCGCGCGCGGGGACGCCGCCCGCAGACGCCGACGGATGAAAGTAGTCGCAAGCGTGCGGCGAATTTGTTTTCAGAATGGAGTTAAGTACTTTCTAAAATTCTTGTTTCTGTCGATTTGTGGAGGTGTGAGTGAGTTTCACCCTCGTGAAGGTTGAGCTGCCCCTTTGGGTTGTGGCGCAGCGAGTGGAGGGCGATGGCCGGTCGCCCTTCTGCCCTTTAGGAGCGCGCGCGGGGACGCCGCCCCGCAGACGCCGACGGATGAAAGTAGTCGCAAGCGTGTGGGGAATGATGCATTTCGTACATCATAAATTAGGAAAAAAAGAAACTGAAAATTACACAAGAAAAATTGAAGTATGGGGTCAAAATACTCACACGCGATCCCTTCAAGTTTAATTGAGTTATCGTCATAGTACATGCCTTACCAATTTGTACAGGTTGTATTTACTTCCTTCCATTGAAAGTGCAATGAAAAATGCATTTAAAATTATTTAATAGTCTCTTCTATTGCCACAATGTTGAAGTAGAGAAACATGTATGCGTGGGGGGAATGAATTTGATGAGTGAAGGATTCCAGAAGTATTTCTATGCGGAGAACCAGTTGTTAGTAAGTTGTTGGTGTGGTTGGCGTGTGCAGCTGCGCTTGAGTAGCAAGGCGCAGAGCGGGGTGGCGCGGGCCACGGCCCCTTGCGTTGCAAGGGGAGGAATGGGGCGCAGAGGGCCTTGACCCACAAGGCAAACAGCACACAACTCTCGCTCCTACTAGAGCACACGGTTTATTTCATGTTCCTTACATGCCCAGTAGATGAGGTGTGCGGATGTCCCTTATGTTCGTAAATGCTCGTAGGGTGGGAAAACGCGTAATTAGTTCAATTAGGCGTATATTCCCCATGGTTTCCCCACCATCGCATCTTGAAAAATTGGCTAAACAGTTCGGTCACCGTTTTGGAGGGAATTTCGCTTACGATTTGTTCCAGACGTCAGACGGGCACTGGTATGGAAAGCTTTTGCACAATGTGTCTATTCCTGGCGCGTTGCTCATACATTACTTTCCGAGTAAGAGTGCTTCGGGCTATTCTGTAGCAACGTCACTCGTCTTAATTACGAATAAATATCGTGTGATATGAATCTCATTTTCGGCGAATGACATTGTCAGGCTGCCGCTGCGAGTCAGGAACATATTCCACTCTAGCTCCGATGTGTTTCTCCAAGCACTGCGGCCATTCAGAGATTTGATGCCGAAATGGGAATGTATTATCTTCTCATGGCGTTATACGTTATGTGTCAATTCATTTCCAAAACTCAGTTGCTGGAATGACGGCGTAGGCGTCCGCTGCCGGAGCCGGTATTGACTTGTCTGTCCGGGAGACGCTGCGTCCCACGCGGCCGCAACTCGCCTTTCCAATCTGCGCCTTCGCTCAGCGCCAAATGCCATTTCGCCGAGAGGTCGCAGATCGACGAGAAAGGCTTAAGTACCTGTGCCTTGGACGCAGCGTCTCCCAGACAGCCAAGTAAAGACAGTCGATCGACTTTACATTACAAATTGTGCTAAAAATGTATTAAGGTACATCAAAAATGAAGTGATAGTTTTACAAACGGTCCGGTTACAATTACTTTTAAATGCCGTCTTTTCACTATGCATCAATCTACAAACTGTTAAAATTTTGAGTGTGGTTGTGAATGGCTTTGCAATAAAGTAATTGAGTTGATTAATTATACTAAATAAAAAAGTATAAGCAATAGAAATAAAAGAAACAAATTTATTAAATATAATGACAAAAACTCATAGGTAAAAAAAAAGAAAAACTTTTAACATGTCTCCCAATGTCCAAAAGCTTCAATTCCAAAAATACTTAAATAAAACACTGCCTTTCAATTAAGAGGAAATTGGAAACGCAAACACTCACAGCCAAGCTCCTGGTGTATCAAAATCTGAATATTATTCGCTGCACTATATACGACGAGAGTAGCGCAAGTGAAAGACTTACCGAGTAATATTGAGAACATTCCATTCGTTGGTTTGAGCCCTGTTCATTAAACGGAGCATGGCTTTGCGGCATGTTTAGCTGTTGTGGTGGTGGCGGAGGAAGAAATTGGGCGGTAATTCGAGTGCTGCATGTGAAAGAGGAGGGGGGAGGGGCGAGACGGTCGACTGGCGGTTCATTACAGCCGCACGCGCCTCCCTTTCCCCTCCCCTCCCCTCCCTTGTCCCTCCCCTCCCCCTCTAAGAAGGCTGAGCAGGAAGCCGTTTCCGCCCTCACACGCTCTGCCCCTGCTGTTCAGGGCCACACGCAATGCATTCCTCATCTCTTCCCTCTAGGGTAACTCTCGCACAGGTTCCTTCACCAATTCTTATCTTTTCTCTTCCCCTGTCTTCCTATTTCCTTGCCTCATTCTTCTTTAACTCTTTACTTCGTACTCTCCTTCCCCAATTTAGATTTCTCAAAAAATGTATCTCTTGATCTCTCAATCTTTGTTGATATCGATCGTTTTTACGGCAAAAGTCCTTCCGTCATCACTAGCGCCTTACCCTATCAAATGATTTCCTCCGAAATAAATATTCCTTAGTTGATCCTGCCGAACTTCAGGCCCCGCAACTTCGAAACGGTTATTTTGGATTTTACGGGGATTTTATAAGAAGCATTAACGTTTTCATTTTCTTTTCAAAAATCGCTCAATTTTTGTTTTGCATATTTTTTTTAATAGAACAAAGACAACGTAAAAATTGGTGCATGTCTCATTTTCCTTCAACTCGAAAATTTAAGTGAAAAATATTTTCCACATCTTATCAACAAAGATTGAGAGATCAAGAGATACATTATTGAAAACATATGATTTTTACGTTACAGAATTTGTTATTCAAAGACGTCTTTAATAAGGTCATCTAGAATATTTGGAAAATGTGCAGTTTCCCGTAATTTTGCATGAAATGTAGAAAATTAATAATATTATTCTAATGAACTACTCAAAATTTTTCTTTACATTTTTTGTCCAATCGAGCAAAATGTTTTGAAAAATTGTCTGGATCTCATATTAGGCAAACTATCTAAAATTCAAAAATTGTAACAAATCACACTGCACAAATATTGCAAAATGCAAATATTATTGATATTATTCCTTCATACAATCTGTTCCTAAATTTTAATCTTTAAATAAGATTATATAAAACTTTTTAAAACATCAGAGTACTATTCACGTACTTTTTGCTTTGAAGGAAAGGAAATTGAAAAAATATCTCAGAAACTTCTGAATTTTTTTCTTGCATTATTTTTCTCAAAGCAGGCGTGTCATAATGACACAGGTTCCATATTCGGTGGACTCTCTAAAATATTGAAAGTTACAAGTAATGTGAAAATGTATTTGATATTGAAACACCACTAGTTTATTTTATTTCCGGTCTTCCCATCTCATTCTACATTTTCTTTTAGATTGTATGCCCTTCACCATCCCTTTCGCTCCCTTGTTGTCTTCCTTCTTTTCTCTCATCAAAGTCTTTCTGGAATTGTAATTCTCTTTCAACAAATTTGACTCGCCTTTCAAGTTGTTAATGCACTTGTGAGTCCCAATGTGTCACATCACGCGATCTCCTCTCTCCTCATCCACGTCATCCTCTGTCAGCTGGCTTCCCCCCCCCCCCAGACCCTTCTCGCCAACTGACGTCCTGCCACTTCACCGGCTCCACCTCCCCACCACTGCTGCTTGCTCTTTGCTAGGAATGCGGCATCGACTACAAAACATCGTCGTTTCGAAATATCGACGTTCAAATTTTCAAAATAAGTATTCAAAATTCGTCGAACCAACCCTATCGATATTTCTTAATATTGATGTTTGTAAAACCATTTTTGTAACCTCTATTATCTGTGTTCACATGGAAGGGGGGATTACATTTTCATGTCATGGTGGTCGTGTTTATTAATTTATAATTGAGATTTAGTGAACTAATGATGTAAAAAATCTCAGAACAATAAATAAAAGTATTATTTTATTGGATAATACAAAAAGAACACACCACATTTATGAACAAAAATTCGACCAACCTAAGTTTCACTGTTGGTGACTTTGGTCGAATTTGGTAGAATGTTCAAATTAGAGATAACTGAAAGTTAATGTGATGTTTTATTCTCATATTTTTCATTAAAAACGAAATATCAACTAAGTAAAAAACATGGGCCTCAATAAATGGATGTTAGATACACAATGTTTCGATAGAAACGTGGACATGGACGTTGCAGCCCTGCAAAGCCGCCGCGCAGCAGTTGGTTGTTGAGCACGTGGCCAGTGGTTGTGGCCGTCGCTCAAGCCAAAACAGACTGCTGGGGGATGGTCGAAAAGGAGAAGATTTCATCAACGTTGAATTGGTGCTCCCGAAAAATGTTGTTTTCATCATGAATGGCAGTGTTGGTTGAATAACTCCTGTAAAGTTCTTAGTCATTCACGTCAGTACGCTACCTCCAATTGGTTTCGCCGTCAAATGATGGAAATAAACACAATTTGGGTGTCCTGAAATATTTGTTTTTCAAGGTGTTTACTATCACTATAGAATTGAGAGCGTGGTCGGTGAGGAACACTGAAAATAATGGAAGTTAATTTCATGACCGTTGGCGAACTTGTACCGAGTTGTGGTACTCTCCGTTTTGAAATTCTTGTGGAGCATATTCGCACGTAAAAATGTTATTTATGTTTCTAGAATTTTAAAAGGTGCTCTTCGATATTACTTTTAAAAATATTATTACATAATTCTTTGATTGAAAGTTGGTGTATTCCGGGTTTCATTCAGACTTCCTTTCACATGCATGATCTGACGTTTAATTAGTGGATGATAGAATACGTTCTAACATTCTGGCTTGCTGTTGAGCATGTTTTGTCCACATTAAGATATTATTTTGATGGAAAGAAACTAACTTGTAACTTCCGCGCTTGTGCTGTTGAGGCACCACTTGATGCTCCGCAGGAGAGTCCGCCTCGCGCGGTGGCGCTGTCTTGGGCGATGCTCGGCCCTCTCTCGCCGCGTGGGCGTGTGCGCTGACCGCAGCGCCGTCTGTCGTCGCTTTGGCGGCGCGCAGCCGCCCACGCCCCGTGCCGGCCACCTGGCGCCGAGGGGCGAGGGGGCGGCGCCTAATTAGCCTCGTAAATTCGCTCCCTCCCTGCGCCGGCCGGACACCCCCGCTGGCAGACAGGGCGGTGACTCAGGCACGTACACACACACACACAAAGCCCCCTCGCATTCGCACTCGCTGTCTGGAGAATGCTAGTGGTCCGTGGTTCTTGCGATCAAGACGAGGTGAACAGTACCCGACCACTTCCTTCCTTATTCTGGGCCCTTCCTTTGCTCTTAGATACACACACGCTCCACACATCGGGAGACCAGTCGAAAGTCAAGGTCTTACCCTCGCTGGCGGGAGACACCTGGAGAAAGAAACCCTCACAAGCCAATAGTAGGTCGGCGCTGGATCCCACTTTCTGGCAGGGGAACACCGCCATCCCTTGGGTAATGACTCGCACTTTACAGAAGGCACAGACGACGCATCCGAAAACTCAGAATAAAGCAGCAAGCTGCTCTCCCTCCATCGCCTCTCCCTCCACTTCCCGACACCTCCCCTCCCCCCCAACACACACACACACACACACACACACACACACACACACACACACACACACACCACGCGTGCGCCGCAATCGGCCTCTGGGGCCGCGCGTAATGGGTGCTTCCGCCGCCAGGCTGCGCCGCGACTCGCTGCTCGGTTTGATGCGAGGCGTCGCCGCCTCTGCAGCTGCTTCGCGCTGTTGTCGTAATCTAGAAGGAGAGGGCGCTTTGTGGGCTCGGGTGCGCCTGCGCACACGTAATTTGTTATTTTATCCATATTCCAGTGGCTGTGAATCTGCGGTCTCCCCTCGTTCTATCTCTGCTTTCGGGGTGTGGGAATTAAAAAGAATAGATTTCAACCAAGGTAACTTCGGAAAATTCGCTCTCGTCCATGAATACGATGCGAGAGTATCGTCTGTACGGACACAATTCTCGTGCATTGTCGCTTGATCATCAGGAGCATCTGAACGCGGCCTCGTTGAAGTGAACAAAGTTACTTCATAAAATGAAGAGGTTGAGTGGTACACTGCTCATTGACTGTTACAGATGAGAACCGGCAGTTAAATTAGCAACGAAATTTCAACTTTAATATTTAGGTCCCAAAAATCAAAAGAAGTCTTATCTACGAGTATCCAATCCAAGGATTCTGAGATACTAGAGTGTAAACGTAAGGTAATAATGTAATACACCTACTAGAACTAAACTAGGTTTCTGAAATATTTTTTGATGAAATGTTAATTGTCCCAATATACTCCCAAAATGTGCGGAGTGTATCTAAACTCTACTAGCAATTGTCAGCTGATTGGAAGAGAGATGTAGATGTACCAGCGTAAACCTCTTATTACAATAACTTTTCCACAAGAATTTAAAACTTTATTTACGCTCTTTCTTTACAGCGACGCTCTTTCTTTCAAACGAAACAAAAGTGCATTTTCTAGTCTTGTGTAAGAAACATTACTTGTCTGTTAAGTTTCGTTATTAATATCTGTTCAAGGACTTTAGTGGGAGGATGTGGGTCACAGGCAATATTATTATAGGAACCCTTTTGTTTGGAAATTTTTTACATCATGTTGATTTTCTCGTTTCTTGAATGAATTATCCTCGTAGCTTCCGCAGAGCACTGTGTGGGTCTGTGGTGTTGCCAGCCTCTGTCGCCAGGGTGATGACGCGTTAAGTGGCAAGATGGTTGTTTACATGGCGGACTCGGAAAGACGAGAAGGTCGGACACGTGCTTTATTAATTCAAGCACATTTATTGCGAAGATATGCGTTTCTGACAAGATCCTTACATAAGGACAGAATGTCATTTTGACCTGTGAGACTTAAATAATCACCATAAACTGAAATAAAAAATACGTCTCTTTTTTTTCAATGAAACAAAATTTCTTTAATAATGGTATCTAGCGAATAAGAGTCTAACTCTTCGTGTGAAGATGTTTAGCGCTTCGTGGGAAAGTTACTGATTGTGTTTCCTACAAAATTACATTGATTTCCTTAAGGATTATTAAGAATTATTAAGAATTCGTGTCATTGTTCTTCTAACTAAAAGTGAACCAGCGTTAAGTTCTTTGATCGTAGGTAGTGTCACATAGTCTTGCCTTGAACGTACGCGCTACGAAATCTTACTTCGGTCGATAGCATATGCAGCGATTCGCCAGAAATATTTTTTCGTTGGACCCCATGCGACGGCCCCGGAGCATCTGCGCGCCCTCGAAGGCGACACTCGCAGTGACAAAACAGTTGACATATCGCCGACGGATCCATTGTCACAGCTCTTATTTCCAAACACAATCCAAGAAGGCATGATGGACTTTCGGAAAGATAAAGACATTGGACCAAATTGCTATTTTTTAAATTTTCCACACATCTCCGCTATAGCGCCGCTTCGCGTCTCCTCCCGAAGATCCACCACCTGCGATGTCCTACGGGTGATTCGCTTTGATCCACTTGGAAAGGGTTCCCTTCAGGCAACTTTTGTATCACTTACCGGTACTAAAACATCATTCACGTACGTCTTCATTTGGCGTCATTCTCTTGAATGACCAGTTCGAGGGCATATCTTCTTCTGAAGGGCGCAGGTCTTCACATGTGTGTGATGGTCTTCATGGTGATGGCGCGTTGCCTGCCTGGTGCTGAGTCTGGGTAAGTTTATCTGGGCCAGGGGTTTTCATGCAACATTGCTTCTTTTCCTTCTTCCAAATCAGCACCCCTCCCCCGGGCATTCTGTGCCCCTCCCAACAAAGTTGTGCGCCCTCCCCCCCCAACTACGCCACATCAGACTATCTTTCTCTACTCTGCCCCCTCTACCCGACATCTCAGCACAGACGAGGGCTGCGTTGGTCCTTCTCCGATCGCCAATTCACCACCTCCCTAAATCCTCATGGCCACTCCCTTTTTCATTCTCTTACTTCCAGTCCTTTCCCACTCATCAGATATCTCGCTTACCATTCTGTTCACTGACACTATGCCATCAATAGTTCATTCCAACATCTGGCAATGTTTTCTTCGGCACATTTGTTCCCCTTTTTTCTTCCTCATTCACACTCTCACTTTCTTGATTCTTATTTCATGTTCTTATTTGATATCCTCTTTCTAGGAATGCTGCCCTCCTATTCTATCATTGATATTTGTTCTTGGTTCTCTCATCCTCTATTTTCTTTTCTTCTCGCTGTTTCCTCATTAACTCTTTCATATTTAATCATCTCTACTTCCTTCCCATTTGCTCGTTTTGACATGTTCTTCGCATCTACCAAGGGTGCAACGTAGATGCGTACAATACATTTGACTGATCAGCAAAATGGTGGTTGGTCCCTCGTAACTAAAACGTGAATATAGGAATATAATGTAGCAGATTTGCCTACCTTCTACTGTAGAAACAAACTTAATTAATTTTAGTAATTTACGTGCGTTATGTACTTCGTTATATGTATTCCACTTAGAAATGAACATATGTTTGTGATGAACTAAATGAAGTATTTTTAACACCTTTGCCTAACGATAAGTCTAAAATATCCGTTCTCTCCTGTGCTTCTTTCTATACTGGACACGGCCAAACCTAGACAGAACGTGCTTATGAAATGAGAAGGCAATGCTAAGGAAAATAGAGAAAAAGGAAAACACAAAAGAGCTCGCCGGATAGTAGGAAACGGCGGCGTGCAGGAGAGAATGAATCACATCAGCCACAAGCAACATGAGGACCTCTTCCGCTGGCACTACCAAAATCGGTTACCACAAAACCACATATACCACCATTTAGAACTATTTAATTGCTAATTAATTACGCAAAAATTAATTTTTTTGCTCTTCAAACTTTTGCGTAATGAATGGTGAGCTAGCGGAAGATTCCGCTGGATCTACCACAATTAGTTACCACAAAACCAAATATGCCATCTTGTAGAGCGATTTAATTGCTAATTAATTACGCAAAAATTATTTTAATTGCTCTTCAAACTTCCGAGTAAATAATTATAAACTAGCACTTCCGGTTTCCGCTGGCACTACCACAAACGGTTACCACAAAACCACATACGCCATCTTGTAGAGCGATTTAATTGCTAATTAATTACGCAAAAATTAATTTTTTTGCTCTTCAAATTTTTCCGTAATGAATGGTGAGCTAGCGGAAGATTCCGCTGGATCTACCACAATTAGTTACCACAAAACCAAATATGCCATCTTGTAGAGCGATTTAATTGCTAATTAATTACGCAAAAATTAATTTTTTTGCTCTTCAAACATTCGAGTAATTAATTGTAATTTGTCGGGCACACGCGGCCCGCCGGCCGGCCGGCCGGCCGGCCGAGCGGTTGGCGTCGTGACGTCACGGGTGAGGGGTATCCAGGCCGCAGCCGTCGCGCCGACGCACCGTGGTTTGAAAGGCGAAAAAAGCGGACAAAAATCAATTTTTCAAAATTGTCTGATTTGCTTCATTCAAGCACATATGAACAGAAAAATGTCCAATGCTTTATGTATTATACTATATTTTGATATTTTCTTGTTCATTATTGTGTACAGCGCGCGCAAAAATGAGAGATTTATAAAGACACGGACGGTCATAAATTCATCCCATTTTGAAATGCACATTTCTCGGTTACAATTAAAGTTATCAAATTCGTATTTTTCCTAGTTACTCTTCAATACTTTATAAGTACATTTCTTACAAAAACCATACTTTTCACTTTCAGATTATTTGTAAATAAATTATTGAAATCATGCCTGCTAGAAGCAACATTACATTTGCGTTTCTTGACTTACAAAAAAATGTACGCGTATGTATGTCATGAAACTTGCAGTGATAATACAAGAAACATCAGGGAACACGTTCGTGTAGGTTTCATCTGCAACTATTTGCAACTCTTGAAACCCGAAGAATGAGAACGTTCTTCTGCGTGGCCGGCCGCGCGGCCGCGGCAGCGCGCTGTGACGAGAAACAGAAGCCGGAGGGCGAGGGCTGCTTTGACACGTTCGACCTAGGGCCACACTGGGATATTACGGAACCAGGGGGCTCTTGTAGTGTTTATAATATATATGCATTTATAATATATATCTGCATTTTTCTAGTGCGGGTTTGGTACTCCCTTCGTAAAAGACGTAGTTTTCCCATTGTGCTTTATGTGTGTTTCCCATTGTGCATATTATAAAAACCGACAAGTTCTGAAATATTACTAAGTACGTCTATATGGCACTTATGTCATTATATGCATTTCAATTATCCCCATTAACTAAATACGGTAGCAAGGGCCCACAGTTCGTGAAATCTCATTGTAAAACGTGTAAGGCAAAGTATATTACACATATTGGAACATAATTTATCCAATGAATTGTGATTATTGTTATAATTATTTTGACATTCAATTACGTGTTTTATGGATTCAGTTACTATATTGAATTTAATACTTTTTACTAATTTTGAACGTACGCAAAATTGTGAGAAAACTAAGCTGCTTTTAGTCATATGAAATAATCCATGTAATCATTAGATACTCAGGATGTTGGGGAAAATTGTACAAAAAATTAGTACAAAAATGAAAAAAGTTTCAAATATGTCTAAAAATGCAAATTATTAAATGTGTTATTCTGCCTTTTCTCATACTGAGTGTACCTACCTAAGAAATGTCATTCTTAGTGCATCACTATTAAAAACACAGTTGAGGTCATGCAACAGCAAGGCTCCAAGAAAAAGGCCACCCACTGTTAAAAAATTGCATCATGAAACAGCTTAATCGATAGATAAACTTGATACTAAACAGCTGTTGTAATTTTATCCGAATATACTAAATGATGTCATTACAGTATTCGAAAGTGTTTTGTAAAAATATTTGTTAGAGTGCATAATACATTACTTTTTTATGGGGGTATCTCTCTTGTCTCTCATGAGCAGAGCATGTGCATGTGCTTCTTTACAGATAACCAGTTTGTGTGAAATGAGGCAGTCACTAGTATTTATTAATTCATTAGATTTCTCTTAATGTACATTGTTATATTTAATGTATTATAATATTGGTATTTTCATGTAGAATTATAACGAATATGTAATATTAAAACTGATATTGACATAGACAAAATAAATAAAATAAATAATAAAATATTTTATTGAACTTCTGTGTAGTTTGTGTTCAGAATTATTTAAACAGTACCTCTCACTTCAATAACAAAAAATACGTCAAACATATTTAATAATTATTTAATATTTGTCTTTCATTTTTATGTATATTCTTTATAATTATAGAAACTGGTAATTATGTTTCAGAATAGATACAAGTATTTTCATTTATTTTTATGATTATGAATCATCAATTACGTTATGACATCTATAACTATTACTCCGGATCTACCTACTACCGTACCCGTGCATGAACTTGCGCATGTCAGCTTAAAACAGTAAGTGCCTTCAAGGTCACGAGTTGACAGATCAATTTCAAAACATTTTTTATGAATACAATAGAAGAAAAATATAAAAATTAGACAAGTTTAACAACTTGACAGTTTTGATAGTGTTGGAATATGTAAAACTCCACAAAAATTTTATATATGAGTACAAGTATTTTATTTTGTAGTTTACATTTGTTTATTGCTTTTAGTTATAAAGTGAATGTTTAGAAGCTGGAACTTCAAATAAGAAAAATGTCATTATTTGTGGAAAAGTGAGCGAGGTAATCTGGAAATTTCCAAATGGGGTTAAGAGAAGACAGCTATCGTGGCGTGGCCGGGCAGAGCATGGCAGGGAGTAGGGCGGAGAAGGGATACAATGGAAAATATAGAGATAGGTCCCGCCGCAGGGCATGAAAAGATAGAATTCCTCTTCCTGTATAATAATTTACTGTAATAAATGCCCGAGCAACGCCGGGAACTTCAGCTAGTATGTATATAAATATGTAATGAAAACAGGAAGAAGATGTAATAAACAGGGAACGGATTTATATGGACTAAAAATATATGAAATATGTAAACATATATGTAGCTATTTTTAGCAAAATTTGGAGTTAAATATGGACTTAATATGATAAAATATGACTGTGGTAAAATACTATTTTATTGTCAGTTGATAAACCTTCATCTTTACCTTGCGAAATGTCTTTTACACTGGCTGATTGTGCTACTTTTGACATTTTACAGAGAGATTATTGGAACTCGACCAACACAGTATTCTGACTGATTGTAACTGAACGAAGGGCTGTATAAGTTGACTTCTGATGTCCAAGTTTGTGACGTCAAGCGAGAGTCGGGTGGCAGCTTCAAGGGGAAAGAGAAGGGGTAGTGTGGAGATTGAAACGAGGTGGGAACACAGACCGCCGAAATCTCAAGGTCATCTAACAAACAAATTCAATAGTTCATCGCCTCTTGCCCCCCCTTCCCCTCGCGGGACACTCACATCCTGCAGACTGGGCCTGAGAGTGGATCTATTCTTCACATAAATTAAAACATTAACAGCTTCGTAACTTACTTTACCATGCCAATTCCTTATAATTTTCACACAAACTCTTATGTTTAAAGTATTACTGAAAATCTTTAAGCTCTTTTTCTTGAGATGGCGGATGAATAAGCTCTTTTTATTGAGATTCTTGGCGGAATTAAATATGTATTCCATTGAGAATATTTTCGAAATTTCTGCTGTACATCTTACTTCACTAAAAGTGATAATACTTTGCATTTACAGACCTCCAACAAAGAGAACTGCAGATTATATTTTGTTCTTAGAAAACCTGGAGATAACACTTACAAAGTCAGCAATGGCTCTTTTGAATCCATTGTTGTATGCGGAGATTTTAACATTGATTTTCTGGCCGAATCTTGCGAGAAAGAAAAGTTTCTCAATTTAATTAAGTCCTTCAATTTAGACATTACAATTAATGTACCTACACGGATCACACAACATTCGATGAAGGCAATTGATCAAATTATAATTAACAAAACTACTACTCGATATGAAGTTGAAACAAAAGATTTAGGATACAGTGACCACGATCCACAAATTCTTACCATTATAAGAAATGCCATCACTGACACAATAAATAATACACATATGACTAGACTGTTTACTAAAAGTAAAATTAAATTATTCATTGATTACTTGATGCAGGAGTCATGGGAAGCGGCTTATAATACTGTTGATACAAACGACAAATATAATTCTTTTTTTTTCAACTCTTTCATTTCATTTTAACACTTGCTTTCCTCTTCAAAAAATAAACGTAAATATTTCACGGAAAAGCAATTCTTGGATAACACAAGGGATTAGGACATCTTGTAAAAACAAGCTAATTCTTTCTTTCATTTCTAAACGTCATGACGTATCTCAAGATTTCCTTATCTACTTTAAAAAATACGAAACATTGTTACGAAAAGTCATAAGGCAGGCTAACATCATGAAAAACGATCAGGATATTTTGAACTCAAATAATAAAACAAAAGCAATGTGGAATATAATAAAAAATACTACCAAATCAACTAGAAAACCCGTAGAGAATGTTTTAAAATATAACGATATAAATGTGAACGATCCGGCAACAGTGGCTAATCTCTTTAACCAATACTTTTCGAGAATTGCTGCCGATCTCACTAAGGGTCTTCAGCCACAAAATTCAAAAACAGACAGTTCACCCAAAATTTTCGACACAATGTTCGTTTCCGAAACTTCTTCCTATGAAATTTTCAAAATAATCGGTAAACTAAAAAATAAATATTCGTCCGGTTTAGATGAATTCCCGGATTCTTTGTTAAAGACTTGTGCGTATGCCATTATACACCCGTTAACTCACATATTTAATGCGTCTTTATGCACTGGAACGTTTCCAGATATTTTCAAAACAGCTAAAATTAAGCCGCTCTTCAAAAAAAAAAAAAATGAAATTCAAAATTATCGGCCCATTTCTCTTCCATCAGTTTTTTCAAAAATATTAGAGAGACTCTTTTACGTACCAATGGAAACCTTTCTCAGTAAACACGACGCGCTTTCAGATTGCCAACATGGATTTAGAAAATCAAAATCAACGGAAACAGCTATATTTTCTTTTCTTAAAGATGTCGCCTCATCATTGGATCAAAACGAGGCACCTATTGGATTATTTTTAGATCTCTCAAAAGCTTTTGACGTCATTGATCATGACATTTTACTTTCCAAATTACCTTCATATGGAATTCGTGGTATTGCTCTAGATTGGTTATGTTCGTACCTTAAACAACGATCTCAGAGAGTTGAAATACCTTACTGGAATGATGGAACATTACGTACGCACCTTTCCGACTCTTTGCCCATTGCATGTGGAGTTCCTCAAGGATCGATTTTAGGCCCTATTCTGTTCCTACTTTACGTAAACGATATGCCCTCGACGATTCGAAACGGAAGAACGGTTCTCTTTGCGGATGATACGAACATCCTTTGCAATAAAGAAACCGTAAATAGTACAATATAAGATGTTTCAAATTGGTTCCGAAGTAAAAAATTAATAGTAAACGAAAAGAAAACGGTTTTAATGCAGTTTTCCATTTCAAATAAACAATTCTGTGCCCCATTGAAAATGAACAATGTACCATTGACTGATGTTAAGTCAACAAAATGTTTAGGTCTCTCAATTCAGTCAAACCTTAAATGGAACGTCCATTTAAATGAATTGAACACAAAATTAAGTTCATTATGCTACGCGTTCAGAATTCTTGCAAATTCAGTCAGCCTTCATACTGCTCGTTGTGTATACTTCGCGAATGTTCATTCCCTCCTGAGATATGGCATAATATTCTGGGGAAATACATCTTATAGCTCCCAGATTTTTAGATTACAAAAACGAATTGTACGAATAATAACCAAATCTCACCCACGTGATTCATGTAAGCCTCTCTTCATTAATCTATGAATTTTACTATTACCGTGTCTTTTTATTTACGAATCAGTGGTTTTTGTCAAAAATGACTTGCTTAAGGGCGGGAATATATTTTCAGAAAATGCCGAAGTCTATTACTATAACACTCGACGTAGAAATCAAATTCATCAGGTGACAGTATCAACAGCTCATTACAAAAAATTCACATACAATACATGTACATTATTTTACAACACTTTGCCAGATGACATTAAACGATTAAATTCAACAGAAAAGTTTAAATCCCAAGTGAAATCGTTTCTGCTGCATAACTGTTTCTGTACAATTAGAGACTATACTGAGCATCACAAGAAAAGTAACATTAATTTTAACAATGATACATAATGCATTATTTACCATTTAGACTGTATAAATGTGTATAAACAACCTGAAACAACTATTGTACTAGAGCTTCCGGGTCAATGACTCCCATCTCGATCAGGTTTTTCGTCCAGTTTCCCTGATCCATTGTGCAAATGCTGAGATGGCCCCTTGTTTTGCTACTGAACATAAATGTAACTTCATTTTCTGTGCACGTCTTCTAGAATTCAGTGGGAAATACAATTATTCAAACTATCGTTTCCATGTTGTCGCGGCAGGAAGTATTATTCCGAAGCACAACATGATAAGAGCCAAAATTTATTGCTTATTTATCCTTGAAAATAGATTTTATTACATGGGAGAGTTTTTTTTTTCTTCTTTCTTTTTACAAAATTTAAGTAGTATATGACTTACAGGGACCTTTCAACAGGTTCAGGTTCAAATCGGGCCTGCTTTTTTTTCTTTTGAAAGATATCCACTATTTATAACAGCTGTAAAATAATTAGCTGCCATTTTGCACGGGAAGTTACTGAAAAAAGTTAAGAATTTTGTCGGTTTTGGCCGCACTGTTTTTGCTGACGGCGTGGACAACCCTTACTGCGGAGAGCAGTGTGATCGCGAACGACTCAAGTAGGGCTGTCATTCCTCGGTTGTGCAATGCGATACAGCGTCGTGCCGCGCGGTGCGGAGGGGTGGGTTGGGAGGGTCAGGACGGGGACCGATAGCATGTGCACGTGCGTTGCGTTGAAGCCCGCGCGCGAGATGGGATACCATCGCTGATAGCGCGTTATTAATATCTGCGACGGCGGCGGCGACAGCGATGCGGCGACAGCGATGCGGCGAGCAGATGGGCGAAGGCGGGGTGGGCGGGGGGGGGATCTTGGGGGCTCGGCCGCAGCCAAGTTGCGACCACGCATTCTCGAGGGCCCTTCGATTCATTTATTCATTTTCAGTTTTCTTCTCCAAGATTCAAAAGTATGATTAAATACGCCTGGTATGCTGCACAATTTACCGATGAACGTCCAGACCGATTCTTAACTCCAGGACAATATTGTTTAAAAATTACAAGCTTCGTCTGTGATGAGAAGGATTGTGATACATTTCCTCTGATTAGATGTGGGTGGTGTAAGACACATTTGTGTTTCGCACACTCAAATTGACACTGGTCATTTTTGTAATAACTTCACTGAATAAATTTGAATTGTATTATAGTGACTTCTGTTATGTATTTTTTAAGCATAAATTTAGTTTAATCATGATTACGTGGAAGTTTACAGGATTTGCCCTCTTTCCTACGACCAAATTTCTTTGTTTTAATCCAATGCCTCCCGGTGTTGAATTCAGTCACAGATTAACTGAAAGGGGAAAGAAACTCATTTTATTGAACCATCGTACATTGATGTATACGTCAAAAGTAATGGAAGGTTGGTAAACAATGTTAACTATACTTGCGTGTCACGGAAACACGTTGGCATTGCATCAGGTTTCAATTTCTCAAAGTCGAAGAACTACTGCCCGAAAGAACCGGCGCCTTGCCTCGCGTCAAGAGCGGAAGCAATGTTTCGCGACCTTGAATTGGGACTCGTGCCCGTAGGAGCGCCTGTTCGCTCAGCGGATATTCTACAGTAGGCAGGGCTGCACAAACCCCAGGCAACCGACTATTTGCGTCGTGAAAAGGGTGGAAATTTCTTAATTTTTTTCAGTAACCTCCAGTGCGAAATGGCAACTAATGTTTTTACATATGTTATAAATAGTAAATATCTTTCGAAAGAAAATTAAATCAGACTAGATTTCGATCTGAACCTGTTGAAAGGTCCCTTGTTAGTGTAGGGATCACAGAATTTTGAAAATGTGCACAATTCACTTTTCCCCATAGCACGTCATACGCAGTTTTAACTGTTTTTTTACGTAAAATAAATAAATAAATAAATAAAAGAAATAAATAGATGTATTTCTAATAATATTTAATGAAATTTCACTGTCGAATTTCAATGTGGAGTGATTTTCTGAGAAATATGGATAAAATATGGACTTTTATTCTAATATGTCAATATTTGAATAAATTCATCACCCAAAATATGGAAAATACAAGAAGCATTTTTCAACTCTACACATTGTGAAACATAAAGATATTGCAAATTAGTAATCGATATTACTTTATTTAGTAAATATGTATTTACATAGAAATCCTTTCCCTTTAAAAAAATATGTAAAATCGGATATAATATTTAATATTAAAATACTCTAATAATAAACACATTTACGTAATACGAACTCATTTTTATAAAATATTTCCTATACAAATTTTAAAAACATTCCAAACGTTTTAAAATTCATTTGGAAAGCACAAGTGATGCACGCTTGCGCCTTACAACTTTTTCATCGGTAGTAAAACCTTCACAAATTGTTATCCAGAAATGTTGGTTAGTAGCCAGACTAGACACAACAGAAGCCATTATACAAACTGGCATCATACAAAGCAGCAAACAATCACTGCAGCATGGAATATTCTCATCGCAGTGTTACTCAACGGCGATCGCCAAAGTTTCTTAGAAATTAGTATTAAAAGAAGCCGAACACGGCGTCAATGACACTTTTCACACAGTAAGATGAAAATTATCTGTGGCTGACACGCACTTCCCGCCTTGAAAAATCTGAAGCAAGCGCGCCAAACTGTGAATATCCGACCGCATCTTCACGT
>BLKR01007754.1:0-31826 GCA_011170035.1 Teleogryllus occipitalis
TGAATTTCTGAGCAACGAATGTCGACCGTTAAATAACCTCATATTGGATTCGACCTTCCTCATGTACCGGTATACGCTCCACAAAGTTGTGTGCGTTTTCACTCCTGTTCAGTGGTCGTGGCCGTCTTCCGTGGTGTTACGAGTTCATGTAGGAATGTTGTCTTGCTCGGTTCCCTGAGAAAACGACGCGTTTTCCTCTTCAAGAAAGAGCAAAGGGATACAGGGACTCCCTCGATGTTATCGCAATTAAGATGCAGAATGTGTCACTGTGAGAAGGTTGAGCTCGCTCTATGCTCCCTCTTAGAAGTTTGTTTTCCTTCAATAAATTGTTCACAATATTGGGAAACGTTATCGGATATTTGACAGTTACAAGATGGGAACAAGAGCTTCCTTAACGTTAACTGATATTTGGCAGTTACCAGATGGAAAGAATAACTTTTTTAACGTAACGGAAATTTGGCAGTTACGAGATGGGAAAAGAGCTTCCTTGTACCCCAATACTTTGCTGGTAAATATGCTATATCTGGCATTTGTCATATTGACGATACTAGTTTCGGTGTTTCGTTGACTCAGAGATGTGAACTTTTGTTCCAAATGATGATTTTGTTAATATCTTGAATGTGATAATACTGATACATACGAGTTTCGCGTGGCCATCAATCGCAGAATTTAGCTCGAGAGATGAAAATATGGCTGGTTTTCTTCTCAGTCTGCATTATTCATCAAGAGCAGCTTCTATCTTCTATTCAGAGCAGCCGCGAAACATTAAGTGCAGTCGTGGCTAGTAATTTTCTAAGTAGGGAAGGCTGCAAATGCATTGCATGCATAATATTTCTATACGTAATCTCTTCCGATACAGGCATAAGGGAGTAGCGCTCCTAGCGCAAATTGAGATATCGAGTTGATTCTCAATGCTACTCGCTGAGCTCCATAGTAATGCTATCTGGTGAGCACGCCCTTCTTCAGACCCTACGTCCCACCCTTGAAGGCTGCCTGGCCACAGCCTTTGTCAGCCGCTAAGCCTGTACAGTGAATACATGACGCCACGCTCCGTCGTTTGAGGCCTTATGGCGGAATGAAGTGGGAGCCTAACGCTTTTGTCTTCCCTGTCAACAGCTTCAAATGCGTTACGGACGACCGGTATCGAACTCACAAACAAAAATTTTGATATGACTTACAGAATGTAACTCAGAAAACCATTATTAATAAATAAATGCACTTATAAATATAATTTTAAATTTATTTTGGGCGGCGATTTCCACAGGAGAGGCTCCGCCTTACAGCCTTTAATGACGAGCCGCGCCTGAGTGTTATCCCGGCCCGCGCCTCGTTGGGATGGGGTTAGAGAGTTTATTTCGTGGGGCTCTGCAGGCGTCTGCAGAACATCCGGCAGCGCTCGGGACCGGGGACTGACTTGTAGACGGACGAGCCTTCGCGGAAAAGTGACCTGCAGGTTCCCTGCACGCCACACCCAGTCGGGCCGGCCTTTCCTCGTAAGGACCTGTCGCCGACAGCCCTGCCGCCATGTGTGTCGCCCGTGGGGCAATATTCTTCAAGGTGCAACATCCGCTTGAGTTGCGGGAAATTGGAATGGTTTGATTTAATGTTCTTTCTGTTCAGTTCTGTTGTAGAATGACTTTATTGGAATGTTCAATTTTGACAAGAATTGAAAGTTGGAAACTGAAAGTTGAAACAATCAGATTTTCTATAGAATGGAACAGTATTCAGTTTGTGTTGTTTTGAAATCTATCAAAATAATCAACACCGCTTCGAAATATGAGACACCAACGGAAGATGATGAATTTTCTAAAATATATACGTTGCTATCATCACAACCTAGTAAATGTGCTAATGCTCGATAGGGAATTATCCCCAGAATAGGGCATAAGATTTAAGAAAAAACGTAGTTTTGTAGATTATTCTATGAAAACATTAGCGGGCGCACATACAGTCGGGAATACCGGGCTCGCTGCACCACGCGCTACCATTGCGAATAACTGATTTGCCACGATAACATCTTAGTACCCATAATAGTTTAGGAGGATTACATGGATGCCTACATTCGTAGCATTTATGTACTTCTCCTTTCCTTGAGAGGACCTCACTTTCTTAAAAATCTTCACCAATTCAAGAATAATGAATCTCTTCACTTGTAGGAAGTGTTGTCCAGTGATGTGACAGATGTGTTCTAGAAATATGAATCATCGACATAGACCCGTTTTTAAGAACGGAACGAACTTCTTTTGTAGAAGTAGCGCTTTCTCGGAAAGAAAGTCATTCAGTTGCCAGAGCAAGTAGCGACACACGTGGCCACCACGAGTAGTGTAACTGGGGTGGAGTCCCCTGCGGGCGCTGCATGTTCACGTGACCATTCTTACCCCTTCTTAGAGTATTCCATAAAAACTCTAACCGTGTTACATATGTAATTAAGAACGGTGCTCAACCAGTGATTAATATATTGCACTAATTAAAACCAACAATGTAATGTAAGGAGAGTGTATTTGTAAGTTGTTTATTTATGTATGGTATTGTAATATATTGGAAATGTGTAGAAATGAGGTCGCTAATAACACAAGTGGTTGATGCGACCTAAAATAAACATATTTTCTATCTCTAACCTGTTACGTAATGTAGTAGAATATTAAAAGATTTTTTATTGAATCAGTTATGATATGTTTTACACTGTACGTTACAAGAGTTACATTATAATAATTTCTCTGACGACAGTCAATAATTAAATCTGGGGGACCTCGTTTAAAAGACAGCCATGGTCATGGCTGTCTGCGGCGTGTAAGCTGCTCGTTACTTCTCCCCGTGGTGATCAGCGTAGTAAATAAAATAGCTGCTTTTGTAATTAACGTTTGCCCCGACAACGCCTCTGATTCTTTTATTTGGAATGCTGACAACAACGCATCATCAATAAACCAATAATCACCACAGTAAAATAGATCGTAAGTACAACGTTCTTCTTCCTCCTCCTCCTCCCCATTTCATTCCCTCTCTCCCTCTTTTTATTTCGTATTAAAACCATTTTTGTGACGGGCACCACACACACGTGTACCGAAATCAAGCGGCAAAACTCGGCCTCCGCGTGCTATCGGGTTAGCGCGGTAAGGTCATAGTGCGTAGCTTGCGTACGTAGCGCGCCCGCGTGGCGTGGCGTGGCGTGGCGGTGCGTGGCGTGGCGGTGCGTGGCGTGGCGGTGCGTGGCGTGGCGGAGCGTGGCGTGGTGGTGCGTGGCGTGGCGGAGCGTGGCGTGGCGTGGGCGGAGCGTGGCGTGGCGGTGCGTGGCGTGGAGGGCGTGGCGTGGCGGTGCGTGGCGCGGAGGGCGTGGCGTGGCGTGGCTGTGTGTGGCGTGGCGGGGCGTGGCGTGGCTGTGCGTGGCGTGGCGGGGCGTGGCGGAGCGTGGCGAGGCGGGGCGGGGCGGTGCGTAGCGTTGCGCAAAGCGCAGAAGAACGCCTCGCGTTGTCGACGTTCCGGCGCGCGCCCTCGCGGCGCGGCGTGGCGCGGCGCGGGCGAGGAAAGCGGATTCGTGCGGCTCTCCCCCGCGCGCGTCTTCCGGCGCGGCGCGGCACGGAGCGGAGCGGTGGCGCCGTCGCCGCCGGAGATACACCTTGGCCGACTTATGCGCTCCCGCTCTCCTCCCCGCCCGGCCGCGGAACCACCGACGGCGGCAGGAACCCTCCAACGGCGGGCGGCAGCCACTTGCCGGATCTCCGGAAAGTCGCTTGCCTCCCGTTCTGCTAGCCCAGCGTTTTCCGTTCTATATTTTCCGCAGAAAACTGTACGCTTCTTACTTCCTAGTGTACGTTTTACAGAGAAAGTTATGTAATGCTGCAAACTTGAGATTTTGTCGGATTGCGATTACCTGATAGCGACAACAGTTTTTTTCGTCTTTCCGAAACGCCCGTCAGTCCGTGAACAGAAATAGCGTCCAAACCGTGCAGAGGATTTTCCACAAACTTGATATTTGGTTATCGATCTGGCCGATATGGCTAATTTTAAACAAATCTGTTACTTTTTGGATTACTTTCCATCAAGTCCATACAAAATTTTCATAATTATCTCAAAAATTGCTCCAGAATTTTTCTTTGAGTTTTTTTTTCTTCTATAGATCAAAGCGTGCTTGTATTAAGATATAGGTCTGATTTTTATTTAAACCTCTTAAATTCGAAAATTGACAAGTTCATTTTTTCGAACCTGCCCTATACTTTCAATATTTTTGGGTTTTCTTATGGTGGTGATCACCGGTTTCAAAAGAACACGAAATAAGACAATAAGATTATTTCTTACTGTCTCATTTCGTGTTATTTTGTCAAAGCAACTGCGAACTATAATAAACTATGTGCCATATTTTCAAATTTCTTTTATGCAAAGCTTCCGTTTCACACCAAAATGCAGATATAGATGAATCGTATTTGTGTGTATTGTATTTTTGTATTAGCTGCGTATATTTCATGTTCCTTTGCTTGGGTTCGAGTAGTGATATCAGAAATGGCGTTTCAGACAGGTAGGTACCCATTGGCCATTGGCATATATTTGCCGTCTGCTCTGGATTCATTTATGATATTTTATTTTCTGTCGCTAATTTTTTTACTTGGATTGAAGTAATGCTGTCAGTTTTCACAGATTTTGCACAATCTCAATAAATATCGTCTTATTAGTTGGATTTTTTTCTATTGCTGTTGATCGATCCGGGAAGAAAATTATAACGTGATTATCCTGATACGTCATGGGAATGGTTACTATACTATTATAAAAAACAACAAATTATTAACCTATATTGTGATCTCATCTCCTAGTATTGACGTGCTTCAATAATTTTGGATCATCTGAATTTTCAACTAAACGTTTTAGATTACATTCGTTTTAAGACATATGTTGTTTGCGAAGAGATAATGTAAAGCAAGTCCCCATGCGATAAATGGTGATATGATCTTTTCTGTAACGTCATAGTTTATATCTTAAACCTGGCAATTTTGTAGTTTTTTGTGCTCGCAATAAGGTATTTTTCTTGTGATCTAATATTTGAGGCGTTTTTTAAAGACGTAATCATTTCTAAAGCATACAATTAACTAAATAAAGAGGTAACTCCCCTTCCTCACGCTTTCGGAGCTCCAACACGCAGTGATATTTAGCTGCACCTGATACTGGACCCCTCCTTGCCGACATTTTTATGTAATATTACTTTCTTGCGATCCGTTTATTCAGCCTAAGCCCACTAAATTATCTAAGTTACGTGTTTCTTGTTATTTAAGCTGAGGAGGAAAAAAGTTACGGGTGACGGTAGGTAGAGCTGATTGCAGGTAGCATTTATAATGACGCAAAGTAGACGATGATTGTATAGAATAATGGTGCTACTCAGAAGGAAGATGTAATTGAAGGGGTGGTGATTCGGAAATGCAGTTATTAAGTTATGATTTTTTTCAAATTGCTTTTTAGGCATAACTATTTAAATAAATAGACACACTTGTAATTTTGGGCCTTTTATTAGTTTTACTCTCGTAGTTCTCGCAAGGAAAGTTCTTCCGTGTTAAATTTTTTGTCAGTGTGGGCCAGAACTTAAGGCACAACAGCGCCACGAATGAAATTTTTCAACAATTTATAATATCTATAAATTTCTAAAGGTTGTTAAGCAATTGTCATTTAACGTTACAATTTTATTTCTAATCAGACATCTTTAATGTGATGTTAGAAGTTTGCGGTTAGTTTGCTTATAGTTTGCGGTTTTCTGCTATTAAGGTACTATCATACATCGTGTCTGTTGTGACGACGAAGTATTCATGATAAATGCTCTTTAAATGTAGACAATTTTATTCAGAATGGATCAGAGAATAACATAATGTCACTTTTACAGAAAAGGTTATATACTTTTCATTTGAAATAATGTTTATGCATTTCTCAAGGGGAATCTCGGTAAAAGAAACTAGCTAACATTTTTTTAGGTGAATATATGATTTTTAGATGAGTCAGCTGTATAACATCATTCTTTGCATATACCCGAACTCCCAAAATATTACTGATGTTAGTGGTCACAGCAGTCAAAATTCTACCGAACAAAACAACACAAAATGGTTTTCCAAAAAGTAGCGCACACACTGCTCAAGAACAACAAATAAAATACTCTTGTATAACAGCAATAAATTATATATTTTTGCAGTCTTCACGAATACTCACAAACCAACAGTTTTTTACATCACAAATAATATCGAAAAAGTTGCTTATTTACGTGTTTCATAACGCAACACGTAAATAACAAAGATTTAATGAAGGGCGGTATGGGTATGCGCAGTATGAGAATAGGCGGAATAACACAAATATTCGTATTTTTCAGTTAAAATCGAAACCTTTCCATTCTTTTTGCATTTCCTCTGATTGCCTGGGAATGTAACGAAACCATGGACACCTCTCTCATGTCGGGAGCGAGGCTTCATGTTCTTTCAATTCTGCGCGCATTGGGTATTAGAAATACAGGTGGCTCTTGCCACCTGTATGAATGCTCTTGCATTCCCTACATTTGATTATTCCAAAGTATTCGCCGTAAAGAGCACGTTGTGCAATTGCATGAAGAGGAGGGTTTTTATTTATTGAATAATTACATGCTTTTAGCCAGTTCGGCCGTTGGCAGCAGAAGATGAACAAATCGAATTTTTAATATAGAAAATTAGTAGCTATAAAATGTAACTCACGCATTAAGAACAAAACTATTTCATGTGGTTAAGTAAGATTCGAAAGGAGGTTATGGAGGGTCGAAGAATTGTTTTGGTAATTTGCGTTTTAGTCGGTTACGATGGGAAGATGAGGGTTTATGTTATAATATGAAATGGTAGTTTGCTGTTGTTTTCTTCTTTTAATCAAGAGGAGGATTTTTTATTAATTATATATTTTAATTAAGAGGAGGGTTTTTTGTTTATTGAATAATTACATGCTTTTGGCCAGTTCGGCTGTTGGCAGCAGAAGATGAACAAATCGAATTTTAAATATAGAAAATGGATAGCTATAAAGTGCAGCTCACGCGTCAAGAACAAAACTATTTCATGTGGTTAAGTAACATTCGAAAGGAGATTATTGAGGGTAGAAGAATTGTTTTGGTTACTTGCGTTTTAGTCGGATACGATGGGAAGAGGAGGGTTTATGTTATAATGTGAAGTGTAGTTTACTGTTGTTTTCTTTTAATCATCCTAGTGCGGAGGGAAGGTTGTACCGGAGGCGACGCCAGCAGTTGCGGCGGCAGTGGCGTGTGCCAAAGTCGGCGGGCGGGGCACGTGCGCGCGGTGGGAATGCGGCGGGACGTGGGAGGGGGCGGGGCCGGCGGCGCGGGGCGCGGAGAAATTGGAGGAGCGCGACACTTTCTCCAGGCGACTCCCGTCCGTCCGCTTGCGCAACTCGCAACCGCTGGCGGAACTCCTGCGACCGCACGCGACCCACCTCGCAACGCCCCCCCCCCCCCCCCCCCCCCCCCCCCCCCCGCCACTCGTCACCCGCCATCCGCCACCCGCCACCCGCCATCCGCCATCCGCCACCCGCCATCCGCCACCCGCCACCCGCCATTCGCCACTGCCATCGTCCTCTCGCCTTCCGGCCACCCGCCACTGCCACCCACCACCCGCCATCCGCCATCCGCCATTCGCCACTCGCTATTCGTCACGCCTCCCGCCATCCGCCACTCGCCACTTGCCACCCGCTACCCTCCATCCGCCACTCGCCATTTGCCATTCGCCACCCGCCACCCGCCAGTCGCCACCTGCCACCCGCCACCCGCCATCCGCCACTCGCCATTAGCCACTCGCCATTTGCCATTCGCCACGCCACTGCGCCATTCGCCACTCGCCACCCTCCATCCGCCACTCGCCATTTGCCATTCGCCACTCGCTATTTGCCATTCGCCACCCGCCACCCGCCACCCGCCACTCGCCATCCGCCACCCGCCACTCGCCACTCGCCACCCGCCATTCGCCACTCGCCATCCGCCATCCGCCATTCGCCATTGGTCACTCGCCTCCCGCCACCCGCCACCCTCCACCTGCCACCCTCCACCCGCCACCCGCCACCCCGTTGTAACCATCCCACCCCGCCACGCACCCTCCGCTCTTCGCTTGGCGAACGGTGTGACGGTATGGTGAAAAGATGTGGGTCTTTTGAACTCCCCGGAGAACAGGATGCTTCGATGCTTCGTAATGCAGATGTAATGGACCTCGTGTTTGTTGAGGGAGTTACGGATCATCAGGCTGACTCGTAACATGATGTGCACTGTGTTCTCGACATTCAGTGTGAACGGCGGCAATATCTTGAAGTCTAATGAGAAATATTGGCTTCGATATTATATTTTTACTCTTCAATTTTTGCAATTGTAAATTTCTTGACTGCTGGGACTATTTTTAATCATGTTGGAATTGTGCGATGTCCTTTAATGCCCAGCTCATCTTTATTTTAAAATATTTCGCTGAAAACCTGATCATTCCTTCACGGTATTGCAACAATACAAGTTTGTGTCCACGTATCATTGACTGCTTAATCTTATTCTATCGAACGAAAGCGACGGGATCTCACTGAAATAGACTGATTATCATATTGCTGACTCATTTCTCTACAGCTGTAACAAAATGTTCATCAAGAAACTAATCACACAGTGAATAGCGGAAGAGCAAGAAACTGTCATATGATATGGTTGATCGTAATTTAGAAACACTTTCCGTGTTTTAAATTGGGAAAATGGGTAAATCGTAATTTCACCTTTGAAATGATTAGAAAATGTGGTCATGCTAATTCAAACGCTGTGAAAAGGTGATTAGTGCCATAGCAGTCAATTGCAAACGGTTCTAATTCGAGTTGTAACCATAACCGTTTTCGTGATGAGGAAGAGGTCCACCCTATAATCAATCGTATCTCATAATCTACTTTCCCTGTAATAGTCTTATGGCGATACGGAAATACTTAGGCGTATTTTTTTTTTTGGCATTTCAATTTAGAGAGAATGATTGTTCAATTTACTATTAGGTAACTGAGTAATTGTTCGATTAATTCATGCAGCATGCAAATTAGAGTTGACATTGGTTATTGTACTTGGGAATTTAAAAGAGAGAGAGAGTGAGTGTGTGTGTGTGTTCATACTGAGAAATTGTCAATTACAGAGAGCAGGTAAACTTACAATGTTTAAAATATAAAAGGAATAATCTATCTATTCCGTCAGCAAAGGTCATATATTAGATATTTTTATGCATTTGTTTCTCGTAGCTGCTATTGTGTAATTACCAGACAAGACTGAAGCGCTTTTTGATTAATCAGATAAGTTTGTGTGTTTGTGTGTGTGTGTGTGTGTGTGTGAGTGTGTGTGTGTGTGTGTGTGTGTGTGAGTGTGTGTGTGAGTGTGTGAGTGTGTGATAAGTCGGGATGTGTATAAAGGTTGATGATTCATAGAGAACTTATAGATATGAAAGTCTGTGAGATTCTTCGCTGATTCACAGCGAAGTCTGATCGATATGAAATATTCATCGTTCTAAAGGTCACTAGAGTATTCCACGTTCCCATCTGCAGAGATCTGAGATATAAATGTAGCGCAAGTCTTCGTTTTGAACTCCGAGACTTTGAACGCTGATTTTCACGTTCCTTAAATTTGATGGCTTTTGGTAGCATCATATCTGATAATTCTGTGATTGATATCATGAGTTTGGGAACATTCTCTGCATGCCAGTTGTTGAAATCCTGAAAAGCATTAGCTGTCATTTCAATGTTGTATCATGTCACTCTCTTACCCACAACCTTTCGCTTATCTATTTCACTGAACTACTCTGAAACTAATCTTCCTTTTTCGTTGTATTTTATTAAACAAATGTAAAGGCAGTTCAATTTTATTTCCATTTTTAAAGGTTAGTATCCACAATTGCAATCATGAGTGTTGCCCTATATGTTAATGAAGATTTGACAAGGAATGGAATGAGTGCGTAAATATTGACCTACTGTCAGAAAACATGTGCCCTCGTATGTTTTGTCTCACATTGTGATGAAACATTTTAAACAGACACTCTTATCGTTTCTAAAAATACTGCGGCGCATGCAGAACTCTATGAAACACTTTTTGTCCTTGGTAAGTGAGTATGATTTTGTTCTATCTAATGTGCCACACGTTGCGACAATGGCCATATACCTTCCAAAATTTACTATTGTGCTTTGGGGAAGGAGTGTTATACTTTGCCTATTTCCGTATGTGGATGTAGGTGTTTTTAGTAGTACACATCATCGTCGGTGAAATGAGATGCCCATGTTCTGATCTTCAACTGTCATTCCGAAATATGCCGTGTAGACCGCACATATTCTTTGTAATGCTTGTACAAAGTACTTTTTCGCTCTTGTTTTGAGAAATTCATCACAAATATAGCAAAATCTCGGTAGTGGATGTTTATAGGTTCTTGACAACATTCTATGAACATAGGTAGAGGAAATATGTATCAGAACATCCAAATATATAACAATCACGTATTTGTAATGCCGTATATGCCAATTTCACATATCAGTATACTGGTCACAAAAGCAAACTTCTTAACTCATAATGGCGATTTTTGGCCTTTCCAGATGTGGAGAAACAGGAAAACACAATTAAAGCCGAAAGACAGACAAAAAGTTTATTTTTTTACATAGTGTTATTTTTTCGTTGCCAGTTCTTTTTATTCTGAACTGACGATGAGAAGAAGAGCTGATGAGAGAGATAAGACAGTGATTCCCTTTTTACCCTCCTATCTTCTCGCGAGCCGCATTAACGTTATCCCATTTTTTAACCGTAACACATTCCTCAAATGTAAGTAATGTGCATGCGTATTCTAAATTATCTTCAAATACAGGAACGAACATACCACCCCATTTATGATAGATATTTTTCCGATTCTGACCGATGTGTGAACAACCAATCGTCGTGCATTACTTCAGCGAGAAAATAGACGGCGGGCGAGGTATCTTTTCTCGTAAGGGGGTGGATCCCAATTTCCGCGGAAGCACTAGAGGGGTTTCGCGAAAACTGTCAGATTTAAGACTCTTTCCAAAAATGCGAACTTTGGTGTGTGAATTGACGACCAAGCAAAAAACGTGGGTGATTAAGTGGTGATGGTAAGCCGGTGATGGCGAGTTGAACGGTGCTGAAAATAAAAATAATTCTGTAGAGTAGTGTAAAAAATGTTTTGCGTGTTTCAAATCTCGGAGAGGTGCTGTGGGTGGCTATGACAGCGTTCCGTCGGTGGTTGTGGTGGTGGTGATGGTAAGCCACTGCCGCCTTGCCCACCTGCGAGAGTGCCCTCGCGGGCCACTTTCGTTATCGTAGGCCCGCCGCCCGGCAGAGGGCGCGTGGGCGGCGAGGGGCGTGGCGGGCGCTGACCCCCGACATTCTGCCAGGTGCGACGCGCGGTGGGCCTACGCAGCCTGCCTCCGAGAGAGAGAGAGAGAGAGAGAGAGAGAGAGAGAGAGAGAGAGAGATGGAGAGAGATAGAGACAGGGACAGAGTGACAGGGATAGAGAGAGTGACAGGGATAGAGAGAGTGACAGGGATAGAGAGAGAGACAGGGACATAGAGAGACAGGGACAGAGAGAGAGAGAGACAGGGACAGAGAGAGAGAGAGACAGGGACAGAGAGAGAGACAGGGACAGAGAGAGAGACAGGGGCAGAGAGAGAGACAGGGGCAGAGAGAGAGACAGGGGCAGAGAGAGAGACAGGGACAGAGAGAGAGACAGGGACAGAGACAGACAGGGAGATACAGATGGAGAGACAGGGAGATACAGATGGAGAGACAGGGAGATACAGATGGAGAGACAGGGAGATACAGATGGAGAGACAGGGAGATACAGATGGAGAGACAGGGAGAGAGAGATACAGATGGAGAGACAGGAGAGAGGAGAGATGGAGAGGGAAGCGGGCGCGGCCGCCGCGACGCGTTGCTTCTAGGGCACGCGTGGTCAGCTGTCGACTCGCGATGTGCACTAAATCAACTAACAAATCTGCTCATGGTTTTCTTTTCAAAGCAGTGATCAGCCGAAAATTTGAAAGAATATTAAAACTATTGTAAAGTAAATGCCCCCTAGACTAACATCAGAATGAGAGGTGGAATTCAAAGAAAAGGTATTTTTCGTTTAATTCCTATTGCTTTAATATAATACGTCTAAGGTGGCTCAGTCGATGTCACTGCATTACCTCTGGCCGAGAGGTCTTAGGGTTTGAGCTTCGATGTTGGCAGGATTTTCGACATTAGCTAGATAGCTAGGTCGAATTCAGTCGATGCCTGTAGGAGAAATCTAGGAGTCAGCTGCCCTGATCGGCAGTTTTCCATGGTTTCTCCGGTAGGTACTTGACGAACTCCGGTGGAGTACCCTGGGCCGCAAACGATATGTCCTTCCTCTTCTTTGTCCTTACCTTTTATTTACACATATACTTACTATGCACTACACTACCACACATGTCTGGAAACCAGTTTGGAAATTCGAGCTTGTCCCGCCTGGGACGATGCCCCGCTGGTGAGAGATACCTCGTTGGGGAAAATCGAGCAAGCCGGCGTGCAGATTGGTGCCAAATCTTACCATTCGGCAGGGGAAGAACACTGCTACATCGCGTAATAAAAACACATGCCCTACGCGTACCTGACTATTGACAATAGTTCACGCTACTGGAAACACGAAATAATCAATAAATTTTTAGTGCAGGCAAAAGAAGCTCGAATTTTCTCATGACCACACTACTTTGTTCTTTACAGTTTTTAACAACACCCGCAAATTTTTTTGTAGATGGACCGCGGTTAGTGAAATTCAAGACTTTAATTAGTGTTTTTGAGGAGAATGAAAAGGTTCCGTGAAAGAGTTTGGGACCTGCTGTTCTCGGAAGAGTGAATCCAACGAAAGGGAAGGGTGGACTGGGCGACTTCCAAATTGAGATTATTTTCCTTGGAAACAAATACCTCTTCATGAGTGGGAAAATGAGAACCGTGGGATGTATTTAAGATGTCGCTGATGAACCTAAAATGAGCTTATGTGATCTGAATCATAAGAATCTTGAAAGAATTGTATAATTTCACAATAATTTGACTACTTTGTGAATTGTTACGTAGTATTCGGCATTTCCTCATTCGTATTTTCTAGGATAATAAAACTGGATTACACCCAATTGCAGTTTAAATAAATTTATCTTTATGTGCTGTTTACCTCTTCTACTTCTCATTTCACATCATCGGATTTCACATCAATCATACAGTTGCTCCTGTGTGCTTTTATTTTAAAATTCTGTGTAAATCTAACTTGAAGATGTTTCATCTAGTGTCATGAGTTCTCTTATTTATGTTGGTGACTTACACAGTGACTCTTTCCATTTAGTAAACGAGCAAATTTTCTTAGTATTTTGCACACTTTCCTTCCAATGTTTCCCCGCTGCATTGACTGCGCAAATTACTTTGCTTGTCGACAACTTCCCAACATCTAATGTGTTCTAGTACAAACAAACAGAATCATCAGACCAAGTGAAAGGTTCGTGGTGACGAATTATTATCTCCATAAAAACCAAGTTAAACTAGAATGACTCCAGATTTGAGGCATCTTTCTTCCATCGCACGTGACATTTTGCAACGTGCTTTTCTTCAAAATGTCTTCCTTTGTTGAAACTTATGGATGTTTATGAGATTATTCTCGCGCGTATATCACTCTAAATGCGTTGCGCTTACTCATTCTGGGGTGGAACGTCGTGCGCGTGTTTTCCCAGCGCACATCGACGACGCGTGTGATGCAGCTGCGAAAGCCTCCTGAGTGATGACATTGACGTAACGACGGACCCCGCCTTCTTTCTCGATGCCCGCGCTGAAAAAGAGACACGGCGCCTGTATCCGGGAGAATGTGCACGACGGGATCTGCAGTCATGACTGCAACTTCTCTATCAAGCATAATTAACAAATAAAATCAGCTGCGAGCTTTTCGTCAATTTCGTGCACGCTCGACCGTCTTACTGGCTGGGGGGTAATTCGGGTGTAGGAAGTGAAACTGGGGGAAAGCCTAGTGGCTCTCACTTAATGAGCGGCGGCGAATAATGAAACTCTTCGAAGCACAGAACGGTTTACACTCCTTGGGGATCGTGCATTTAGTAGTTCCTAAACTTTTTCTTTGTGCTACTTTTTAATTCACGCGCTATTTCATGTATATTCGGGAAGCGAATAGGGTAATTGGAAATTAATTTTATTATGTTTATCATTCCGAGCGTTACTAGCTATTGATTGAAGCTTGTGTAAGCAGAGAGTGAGAAGTTGCGACTTTGAATTTTATAAGAAATGTTTGAGTTTTAGCGCGTTAGTGTAGTTTACACGATTTGTATCTGGCATGCAGCCCAAACGATCTTCAAAAGAGAACTCGAAACTTGTCGCATGATGAATAAACATCCTAATAGTGTTGTATTTGAACCATTTGTAGTTAAAGACCTGGTTTATGTAATGATTATAATGTTTTTGTGACGAGTATAATCGTATAGTTTACACGGTTTGTATCTGGCATGCAGCTCAAACGATCTTCAAAAGAGAACGGGAAAGTTGTCGTAAGATGAATAAACATCCTGATAGTGTCGTATTTGAAGCATTTGTAGTTAAAGACCTGGTTTATGTAATGATTATAGTGTTTTTGTGACGATTATCATCGTATAGTTTACACGATTTGTATCTGGCATGCAGCCCAAACGATCTTCAAAAGAGAACTGGAAAGTTGTCGTATGATGAATAAACATCCTGATAGTGTCATATTTGAACCATTTGTCCTGATTGTCTCCATTTGTAGTTAAAGACTTGGCTTATGTAATGATTATAGTGATGTTTATAGTGTTTTTGTGACGATTATAAGTGTCAAGAAGTCAAGTGTGACATAGAAGAGTGCAGATTTTGTGTGCTGTTTCTTTTTTCCTCTTTAAACATGTAATATCATTTCAAGGTTAACGTTTGTGGGCTTTGATTAAAGATGAACGGAATCATTCAATATTCAGATGAGAAGTTCATACACAAGGTCAGTATTGGAAATAACATTTTGTAGTTTTAGTTGCAATTTCCTGCAGGAAATTTCAGAATAGATTAATATATTGCTTTTTTATTTTAGGATTATTATAATTGACAATATCTTTGAGATTTGAATTGTAAACGGCTAAATATTAATTTATTCAAGAACCTGAATTGAACATTAAATTAGTAAAACTGTCACGTTAATATACTACTCTTCTCTCACTGAACTTCTTGTGAAAGGCACAATGTATTTTAAGCAAATTTACGCCGTATGCATGCTGTGTGCAAAAATAATTCTTTCCATTTCACCAAATAGTTTACTACCTTTTGGATGATTTTCAATTCGGTATGAAACTCAATCTCTACTTTATAGAAAATCAGTGTGTGGTTTTTTTCTCGTCAGAAGGACTCTTGTTTTTATATTCTCATTGGTCGTACATTGGAGTTTAAAGTATAGCAAACGAGAGTGAGGTAATTTGCAGCTGCGTCGCCGCAGGCGTTTGAATGCAGTGGGAAGAATTGGACGAAGTTTTATTTGTTTTATGCCACGTGGTCAGCAATTATTTTAGCTTCAACTATGGGATTGTACCATTCAAAGTATACCATTCCAATACAAGTGTCCATGTATGTTCAAAGACTCGACTACTTTTATACCAATAAAATAATATCTATTTGATGCCTTCCTCCAGGTCAAGTGTCTGAACTATCCACAATAATGTATAATGTTATGTAAAATAACCTACTGTATTTGTCATATTCTAACTTATTGAAACATACTTTGTAAAGACTTAACATACAGAAATACTTTGTAAATATATATGACTCTATTACAACCTTGTGGTCGCTCAATACCTAGTCGTTGATGCGACCTTTATAAATACATTATATTAAAAAAAGTATACAATTGGATATGTCATTAAAAACAAATACTTTCGGTGATGTAGTAAATGAAACTGTCATTCAGTTCGAAAACCTCAATAAATTTTGCAATGTGCTCGCGTGCTTTGCTACCCTCGCCGTGTGACCACGGTCAATTGGGCTGTGCTCTGGAACGCGTGGCTGCGCCCGGGCGCGCAGAACGGCACACCTCACGCGCAGCAGCCGGTGCTGCGCCGGCGCTGTGTCCGCTTAGGCAACCCGCCCCGCGGCCCACAAACCGCGGACGTCGCCGCCGCCTCCGCCTCCGCCGCCGTTGTTGCGTCACGCGCCGAGCGACCGGCCGGCCGTCTTGCCCGTCGTCGGCCGCCCGTGGCGTAACGGCCCCTGAGAAGCCGGCGGGCGGCGTCCTCGCTGGAGGCGGAGGCTCAGGTGGTGGGAAGACGGGGGAGATGGGAATGCGCCGCCAGGTGATTCTTTGGGGGCGTCGGGGGAGCGCTCTGGGTGGAAACGCAGTCGATGGCCGAAGAAGAAGCAGAAGAGGACGAAGATGATGAAGAAGACGAAGATGATGAAGAAAAAGACGAAGATGATGAAGAAGAAGACGAAGACGATGAAGAAGAAGACGAATATGACGATGAAGAAGAAGACGAATATGACGATGAAGAAGAAGACGAATATGATGATGAAGAAGAAGACGAATATGATGATGAAGAAGAAGACGAATATGATGATGAAGAAGAAGACGAATATGATGATGAAGAAGAAGACGAATATGATGATGAAGAAGAAGACGAATATGATGATGAAGAAGAAGACGAATATGATGATGAAGAAGACGAATATGATGATGAAGAAGAAGACGATGATGATGAAGAAGACGAATATGATGATGTGAAGAAGAAGACGAATATGATGGTGATGAAAGAAGAAGAAGACGAATATGGCGGTGAAGAAGAAGACGAATATGGCGATGAAGAAGAAGACGAATATGACGAATATGGCGATGAAGAAGAAGACGAATATGGCGATGAAGAAGAAGACGAATATGGCGATGATGAAGAAGAAGACGACGAAGAGTGCAAGGAAGCGGCGTTTGCGGCGGGGAGTTAAGGTACGGCGAGGCCGTCGTTCAAGTGGATTGTAAAATGGAAAAGACAGAAACGAGTATTCTGGCTAATTAAAATGAATGACTACTGCCTCAATTTGCAGGAGTCGAACGAATCTGTATGCGTTTGGATAAACTTTGGATATAAATCTAAGAGTACGTGCAATATCACTCTCTCATCTTCTTTGTTTAGCAGCCTAGCCTGTTGTAGTTATCTCTAATTGACACGTACCTCGTCGGGCATTAGTATTTGACGGGTAAACGAAATTTCTTTACTTCAGAGCGGCACCTTCGAAACACTAGCGGGTGACGTTCCCTGCCAATCAGGGGCAAATGGCAAATCCCTCACGTGTAACTTCGTTACATGAACTTTTCCTCCACAAGTTTATTGGCAAAAAGTTATTATATTATCTTCGTCACCCCTACATGCCCTAGAAGTCTGTAGCATTTACTCTAAGACAAGTCTTAATTAGTACATTTAATGGCCTTACTTCAGTGAAGGGGAATCGTGAAATCTTGAGAGGAGGAATAGGCTGTTGAGCGTGCTTTGTTCGTATGGCGATAACCCGTATATCTTTCCTTGTCCGCCTGCGCACGAGACAGGAGGAATGTTTTGGCGGAGACCCTGCGTGTCGCAAGAGAAAGGTCACTAACCAAGCTGTGCCACATGCAAAATATTGCTGTTCGGATCCCGCGTAACATGCACGTGGTTTCATCACGCGTTCTATTGCGGAAGGCAAGAAGAATCAACTGCGTTTTTCTCCATAATATTACGTTACATCGACCCTGAAACTCAAAAATCCTTTTGTTTGTACACATTGGTACCTATTGGCTAGTGCCCAACGGAGTTTCAACATTAGCCAACATGTGAATCGAACATACATTTTCATATTTTGGGACCACGCGTGTGTTTGCTGAAAAATAAGAATAGAAAGTGAGTGAATGGATCTACCGAGGGAATGAGATTTAGAAAGAAAATGGGAGGATAGAAATGTAATAGTTCTAAAATGAAGTCTCAAATTGTTAAAAAGGGATTTTATTAACAAATTCACTCCAGCTTTTCTAATGCTAAAAAGATGATGCTATGAATGAATTAATTAGTTCATAAAAAACGGCATGAATGATTGAATTTATTCCTAAATTGGCGCCCAACGAAACCTTACACTCACCATTTCATTCTCCAGAACAAAATAGCGCAAGTGAACGCAGCAGGTACAAGAAAGGTCGCTGTGTTGAGTCTGTTTTCCTTCGGAGGACCCGTCGTGGCTGCTTGGCAGGTTCCTTCGCCGCGACTGAAGTGCACTCGGTGAACCGCCTCGCGTCGCCGTGTTTACCCCCTTCTCTTCCACCCGCTCGCGTTGCTCATGATTTGCTCTCCCCCCGCTCTCGAGGGCCCGGCCACTCCACTCACCTCCAGTCGGTCGGTGTTTCGGAACGGCGCTGCAGAGACCAGTCTGACGGGTTCTGGTGTGTTTCCACGATCGTGTTTCTCGGAGTTTAATGTTGACCTATATTTCGTCTCGACTTGATTCCCGAGTCAGTGTTGTGTTTTGTCATTGCTATTGTTCAGTAAGCTGTAGATTGATGTGATGAAACGGCAAAGCGGGTCAGGGGGAAATTTTAATGTACGTCACATCACAAGGTATGTTTAGTTTTAATTCGTTTCATTGTTGTGTAGGTTTCTTTTAAGGATTTTTCGATTTTCGAATGATTTCATGAGAAGGAAGGTGTTTACAAAGGATGATCACAGTTATGACGACGGATGTATGTCTTATTGTAGCGTAGAATGGACTGTTTCGGTTAGAACTCTTGAATTATGAGTTTCGTGAGAATGGGAATTGGGAAAGACGTGCGAGTTAATATCTTCTGAGATAACATTTAGCTCATTTGGTAATTTCGGATGTCCAAAATTGATGGAGAATAAATTGTCAATCGTCGAACCTTAATCTTCGTACCACGTTTACGTTTGATTTCATTAGCTTAAATGAAATTGTGACAGGATTTTAGATAGAAAAAACACCACACTTTATCCTTTCTTTTATTGTATCTTCCGAGAACTTCTGCGTCAAACTACTTTCTTTTTTAAACATACAGGACCTTTATATTTCTTAACAAACTCGAATGTATTTTTGCACTTACCACGTGACTGGACACGTTGCTGTATGGATCTCGTGCGCTCGCGCTTTTATCATGCAAAACCTTTTCGTAAATATACATTTATTAACAGAATCAAATGTCTTTTTGCGCTTACCACGTGGTGTGGAATCACTTTGCTACATGGATCTCGTGCGCGCTTGCTCCCAGCTGCTACGCTGCCGCCCGCGCCCGCCAGGCAGCGCTAACATATCAGTCGGCGATGTTTATTTGTTTAGCCACGCCGTGGCATTTGAAGAGCGACTTCGCTTGCTCTAGCTTTCGGTTCGTTTTTGCGCCACTGCCTGTGCCAAAGCGCTGTGAGCGGCCTGTTTGCTCTGGCGTATGATATCGCTGTGTGAATGTGAGCAAACTTGAATAGAATTGGAGTGCAAGTACTAGTGAGTGTTATATTTAGTTCGTGCTTGCTAGTGAAACGAGTTAATTGCGTGCATCTGTTGAGTGAAGAGAAGGCTTAATGATCGCTCTGATACGCAGTATTTTAAGTAGTATGGCATGATCCTAATTTTATTTGAATGATAATTGGTGGACGCTTTTCAAGTTAGCAATTTCTTCATCTATCTGCTCTATTTTCTGGAATGCGATTTATTGTGCCGCATTTGATTTCATAGAAATATTACTTTCTTTTCATGGCTGGGATAAAGATAATCTTCTATTACAACATGCAATGAAATGTGTCTCTTTTTGAGAACCCGCATGGTGGATATTTTCATTCCTTTTTCGCAATGTCCGAATGCAGAAATTCATGTTCGCACCAAGTCTTAATATTTTTTCTGACTTGAGAACTCGTGTTGTTAATTCCAGTCAGTTTATAGTACACTAACGTTTTTCGTCCAGTTTTCGGGGAATATTGTGTTAGAAGAAATGTTTTTTTAATTAATAAAACTTAAATAAGACTAAACTTGGAATTCATGCCTGTATTTTTTATTTTGGTTCCTTTAACATTAGTTAATACCACATCAGTAGAGGCCGGAATTTTAGGTTACAAACATTTGCTAATTTAGGTGCTAAAATAGGTGCCAAAAATATTAAAAATAGGTGCATGTTTAGGTACAAAATATTAGTGCATATTTAAGTACAAATATATTTCATGGTTTTATACCATAACGTGACAAACCCACATGAACTGTTGAGGGAATATGGGTAAGTTACATACAAACTACACTCTTCAAACAGTTTCACAACATCAGTGTTCTTTGTCTTGAGGTTCACATCATCACAGTTCAGTTTTGTTCCAATTTCCGAAGAGCAAATCCTTCTAAACTCTTCTTTGTTTCTGTGAGAATTCGCCACTCTTCAGCGCCCGGCAGACGCCTCTCCTCTAGTAGTTTAGTAGGTGCTCCAAGGGCTACTTGTACTTCTGCTACTTCTGATACTCAGTGCAACACAATTCAACAACTATCCAGTGCGATGGACTACAGGATTTGCGTGAAAGATGTCCTTGAGTTAACGATGAGGTGAATGCGATCGACCTCTTAGTTAACGCATTGGTTGAGACATCAGATTTGCAGTCAGAAGTGCACAAATGTTCGACGTGAAATAGCAACATACTAAATATATCACAACTTAACGGTGTAAAGTACCTTTGACTTTGGCAAGATTTTCGATCAGAAAGACAGCTCGTTCGCGATAACTGGTAATGAACGACAATGGATCTCCTTCACTTTTCTTTTCCTGGTTAGGGCCAGGTTATTTTGGAGCAAAGTGTAGCAAAGTGCACAATTTGCACATTGTTTGATTTAACTGCAAACGTTATATTTCATGTAATGTGTACATTCAAAATAAGTGTTTTTTGTGTGCAAAGATTGGGAAATATGGGAGAAATATGGACAGAAGGCCTATTAAGGTGCAGGAGGGTGATTTATGTGCAAATTAGGTGCACGACAAGTTTATGAAATGCTTCCTATTGGGTTATATAACATTTTATAAGTAAAAAATGAAAGCTCCCAACGCACTTCGTCTGTAAGTGCATCTCTTAAAAATCGTCCTTTTTTTCCCCTAGAGCTTTTATCCAGCCGACAGCCGGTTGCCCTTTACGTCCCGATGGGACCCATATTCGACCATACACTAGACACCAACACACTCGCCGGCTCCTCTGATCTGGGGTCAGCAGAACGCGAGGCCCTCCGCGACAACACACACGCAAAGTCAAGGGACAAACAGCCATGCCCAAGGCGGGACTCGAACCCGCGACCCTTCGGACCGAAGCGCTCTTTGCCACCTCGGCCATCCAGGTCGGCAAAAATCGTCCTTACACATCACTATTGCACCAAAAGCCTCCAGATTCCTGAAACGATATTCAGCAGAAGAATGAATCGAGTAGCATACCTCCACGCCTTTGCGTCAAAGCACGCAAACTTGGGCGGGTGGGTCGCCGTAGTCAGACGCATTGTCTAGAGAACGGTTCGGAATTCGCTCGGCGCTGACGCAGGCGGCGAGGGCGGCGGGAGAGGCACAATGGGGTGCGTGCGGGGCCATCGCAGGCGCCATCGGGGTCACCGGTGGCAAATGCACGTCAGCTCGCCTGTCGTCAGGGGAGAAGGAAGAAAAACGCGGGGCACGGAACAGCGAATCCGATGGCAGAGAAGGTTAGTTGACGGGGGGGGGGTTGCATATATTATAGGTGCAGAAAATAACGCCTGGTGTTGCTAGGCGTTTGTGTCCGAAAAAGGGGTGATCCATCCGTATTGTTCAAGACGATCGTGTGCGTCGTCCGCTGCGTCATTGAACTGTTTTTGCGAATTTCTTGTAACAAATTCAGTTCTTACTTTTATTTACTTTTGATTGTAATTTTGCACTTGATGAGGAAGTGAATCCCATTCGTTCAGGACTGCTTTTAAAATACTGCTAATTTTACTGTTAATTTCCTGTATGATTTTATATTGCAAATGCTTATTTGATTTAAAAAATTAAGGGGATTTTTAAGATAATGAGACCCCACTAAAGTATTCTTGTTTATTTTGTAAATGTGATTTAAAGAGATTCAGGAGATAATATTCGGTATTTTTGATTAAAAAAATTACGGTTGTAACGGTTCCTCACCTTTCTTATTAGCTTCGAAATTGAATAGCTCTATTTGCGAGATTCACTACTCAAGTTCTCGGCACTAATCAATTCTTTTTTATTTTCACCTCTTTCATTTTTAGCACATGTTTTCCCTTCGAATATATTTCTGATTATAACATCTCATTTCACAGACTAAGACGTCTCTGCGACCGGTAAATCAAACGAGCACTTCGGAGGCTTCGGGTCTAATTGTGACTATAAATCTGAGTCGAACACGAGCAACTGTTGAATATACGAAATAATTTCTACAAGTGTAAGTAACAGAGAAGCCATCACCATAAGCATTACCTTGGGAAAGATTCAGTTCGTCTCATAAGAAAAAATTTCAATTCCTCAACTTCATAAAACGGGAGAACCAAGGCCCGGAGACAGCAGTAGCGTTCCCTGCACACACCCAACGAGTAGCCGCCATCAGTTATCAGCACGCGAGTAATTTGTTTTATTTTCTGGTATATCGATGAGCTCTCCCTTAAAGTTGTAAATCCCCCGTTTTATCACAGAACACATCAGGTTGAAGAATAAATTTGATTGCTGGTACTTCCTAAAAAATCATATTTGACATGGTCATAATCTTCGTCCCGTCCTTGGTGTACACATGTTTGACGGTTTTGACTTTTCTCAATTTCATCGTTATGTTCATATGTCGCTCTGGATGACTTGAAGAAAAAGATCATATCTACAGTTTGGAAATCAGGAATCGACTAGAACAAGAAAGCACTGTGAATATTATACCCACCTTCATCCTTCAGCTTGAACATCGGCGGGCGCTGTATCAGCTGCCCATTTCGACGTAGTCGTGTGCCCACCATTTTGTCCCGTGATGGCCGGGGGCTCCCAGAAGGCGTCGGCCTTCCGCATAAATATCCAGCACATAAATGTCATAGTCAAACTTCAATTGATTTGAACATTTAAAAGAAACCTTATAGTGTTCCTTGACACGCTTGAGAATAGTTGTGCTACATCACTGCGCCTGCTGTACACTGTCAATCATTTTAACTGGAGATGCAAAATTTCACCTCTGAGGAATGGATATATCGTCTCCTCTCGGCGGTTCTGGAAGCTGCTTCGCGAAAGTCGCCGCGTTGGGTAGGATGACGTCGTAGTTACCGCCATCACAGCCGTCAACGCCGCCCTCGTTGCCAACGCAGAAACCGCCACCACCGCCAACGTCGCAGTCGTCACTGCTGCCTCCGTCACCGGCTCTCCCGTTGCCGATTGAATGATTGATTTTTTCGTGTTTCCTGGAGCGTCAACGGCGTTGATCATTAGTCCCGTAAGTGTAGTGCATGTTTTCTCTCGGGAGATGATGACGACGATCTTCCCCCGCTGGATGCCGAGATCCGGCGCCGACCTACCGTCGGCTAGTGAGGTTTTCCCCTAACCAGGACTCTCCCACCAGCGGGTCACCGCCCCAGCTGGGACAAGTTCTAAGATCCCGACCGGTCTCCCGGAATATGTGGTAGTGTAGTGCATGTAAGTGTGTGTGTGTCTAAGGGAAGAGGATAGGACAAGGAAGAGCAAGGACAGATCGCGCGCGGTCCGTGGCCCGTTTGTTAGGGTACTGCTCCGGCATTCGCCGGGTGTTGATCGGAGAAACCACGGAAAACTACCGATCAAAACAGCCGGCCGCTAGAATTCTCCTCCAGACAGCGACTGAATTCGACCTAGCTGAAAAGCTGGTGTCGAAAATCCTGCCGCCGTGGGGAGTGGGAACCTAGGACCTCCCGGTCAGAGGCGCTGCAGTGACATCAGTTGATGCACTGAGCTACTCCCGTCAACCTCGCTCTTAACGTCGTCACTACCGCTGCCGCCACCCCCACCGCCGTCACCTTAACCATCACCATATCCGCCAACGCCTCATCTCAGCCGACTCTGTCGCCTCCGCCAAAGGTGCCGTCGTCAACGTTATAGTCACCACCACCGCCGCCGCCGTCAACCCTGCTGCCGACGCGGTGGCGGTGGCACGCGCGCACCTTCCGGACGGCCGCGTGAGTGGGCGCGCTTAAGGACGTCGCCGAGCGCCTTTGCGCATCTACAGTGCTGGCACGGCGCGCCTCACAGTTATGTGACGCGTTTCGGTCTGCGCCCGCCTTCGGTTCAAAGGTCTGGATCAGTCTTCTGACACGGTGGACGAATTTTGGCCTGGACCAGATATATTCCGTAACTGAACTGGTAGCTCTATTCGCGAGTAACAAAAATATCGAATAATGCACTCCTGCGATTACATCTCACCAAAGGAAGAACTGTCTACCATGAAAAGTACTCTCTACTTAGAAAAAAGAAAACCCCACAAAGTTTGTTTCCTGTTGTTTAATACTTATTCTCGAAAACTAATGTAACGAGAAAAATTCGATTACAAATTCTGGAAAAATACAATCACTATTCATTGTGAGCTCAGAGTTAAATGTATTTCAGAAAAAATATTGAAATGTTTTCTGTTTATCCTATTTACCGAAATCTCTACATGTATGTTCTAATGATCCATTTTAGGATAAGTTGCTATCCACCGTAAAAGAAAAACGTAATGCAGCACCTACAATTACGATTGCAGAAAATGTGTCAAGGGACACGTGTGTCAGACGTTTGCTTGGCATGTGTTTGTATACACTCACTGATCATTGCATTTAATAACAGTCTATATCAGATCTTAAAAAAACTCTCTAACTTCACTTCGCCAATTATATCATGATGTAAGGATATTCTATCAAGTGAATGCTGAAAATGCCATAATGAACGAATGGCGAAAGATGGGCGTTAATTCTATTAATTATATTGTTTTATTAAAATTTAGTGTTTTTACTATCAATCTAGTAAACAGCAGATAATAAAATAACTACTTAAGACTTAAAGAAAAAATCACGGTATTAGGTTGAGAAGAAACTTCAAATTTCTTTCTAAACGAAACCCCTTGATGTTTTAAATATATTGATCATACAGTGAGTGAAACGGTTTAATCAGAAGACCGTTAAATAACTCATATTAGAAGTGAGTGATATTCTTCAAAACCGGAATATTTCAAAATGTGTACTTCAGTACGACAACACGAGCTTCATGGAATATCGTCTGTGAACACTTATAAATTCCATCTTTCCTCAGGACCCACAATGTGTCTTGCGAGATCCAAATGATTGTCGACTCGACTAGCTAGATAGCTAGGTCGAGTCCAGCCGCTGTCTGGAGGAGAATTCGAGATGCCGGCTTCTCGGTAGTTTTTCATGGTTTCCATGGTCAGTGCTAGGCGAATGTCACAGCAGTACCCAAACAAACGGGCCTGGGACCGCGCGCGATCTTTAATTTCTCATCCTCAACCCTGACACACACGTACACTTACACGCACTACACTACCACACATGGCGGGAGACCCGTAGGGAGTTTAGAGCTTGACCCCCTCTAGAACGGTACCCCGCTAATGGGAGATACCTTGTAGGGAAAACCGCTGACAGGAAAGTCGGCTCCGGATCTCACCATCCAGCGAGCGAAGATCACTGTCACTTCCCGAGGAAAAAATAACATGTACTACTTGTACGGGACTAATGACCTTAGCTGTTGACACGCCCGGAATCGCTAATCAGTCAATCCATCCATCAATCAAAAGTTTATTGGCTGTACTGTGAGACTATAAACCCTCATTCTTTCATAAATCATATGTTCGCCCGGTGCGTAAACGAGTCTTGAAATAGTCTGCGGATCTCTGTGGTCATCGAGATGGGATCTTATGGTTGAAGCTCGTTTAAATATTCCATTTTTACTGGAACGTGATGTTTGTGAACATGAAATTTTACATGACCCATTTTCAAAAATTGTTTTAAATTATGAATGACATAATTATTGTACCCTTGCGCGCGAAGGGTTGTAGGTTCGAATCTTATCTCGGGATTTATGACTGCGTCTTTGTTTTGCGTGTCGTTAAGTACCTCGCGTTGCAGTGTCCCCATTATCTAGTTCTGGAAATTCCTAGTGTATGATCCATGAACTACCTCTCGAGGAGGCTGCAAAACAACTTCATTAAACAATATCGTTCTTGATCTATGAATTACACCTATCTCGTGGTGAACTTTTCGAGTAATCCATTTATAAACAACCATTGCCATTTATTATCACTTTACATGGAGAAAATTGTTCAAAAAACATTTGGTTTGTATTATTAATTTCATTAATACACTTTCTCTCTCTGCATCTGTGATTAACATCATATATGCATAGTTCCACTGCTATCCTTAGTTAATCCCAACATAATTTATATACCATCCATTTCATTGCCCTTTCTAGTATTGTTAAGACTTTCGTGTCACTAATCTGTCTTACTGTTGTCTTTCGTAGATTTCTTTCTCGCCACTTTTTTTTCTTCTCAATCACTTCTCGGTCGCCCAGAAAAGGCGTGCCCTCTTGCGTTTGCATTCTCACCGTCTCGACTGTCAACGTCTCTAAGGCACGTGCATGCGAGTCTACATTGGCGGGGCGGGGCGGCGCGGCTCGGAGCGGAGCGGCCAGCGAGCTCGTGTCAACAGTGCGCGCGGAGAGGACCTGCCGCGGCGAGGGCTCGAGGCCCAGCCCGTGTTTGCATGCGGAAGTTTAAGCACTCGACGTCACATCGTCTACCACAACGCCGTCGCCGTGCGTCAGTTGTCGAAATCTCTGCCTCCCCGCTCCCACTACCCTCCGTCACTTCGGTTCCGAAACTGGAATCCTGCGCAATCTCAACCCATCTCGGCAAGCACGGGGAATTCGGAGCGAGAAATTATTGACCTTCATCGCCGCGTCTTACCAGCATTTCTTAATCCCCGGAATGTCGAGGAGTGGGCAAATGTACGTGTTGTCGATTTGTATGTATGTGTGTGTCTGTTGAGAAACGACTGGTTCCAGAGGTACTGCGTGTCGAGGCAGTATGTGAGCTCCGGAGAACGATTCTCGAGATAGTTATCAAACTACCTTCCTTTTTTCTTGGAGAGGAATACGATGCTATCTTTAAGGTTCTCATGCAATAAAACAGCGAAAGAGTATATTGAGAGATGGAAGTTTCAGCATTCATATTAGGGTGATGGTTGTTTTTCACAATATCTTTCATGAATATCATTCTTCTTCTTCTTCTTTACTATATTCTGAAGTCTTGTAGAAAATAATGTTTCGATAATGTTTTTTTCTGCATGCGCAGGAATAGTTATCTGTCGACATCAAACAGAAATTTTAGCAAATTCCATGATAATATGAATGTCACGACTACCGTCAGTGACTTGATTTCATACTGACTGTTCGCAAAAAGCGAATCGCAGTACCTGCCTGCACGACAGTGAATCTCCACATGATACGTTTAAACAAAAGTAAATAAGTTAGTGTTGAGAACAATAGATATTTAATTCTATTCAAAGCTGATTTCTATCAGATTTTTGCATGTTGGTCAGAGTATTTCTTCGGGGACGCGTAGGTATAGTAGGATCTGCACGGCTTTTTATTTTTATTTTTTTTATTTTTTTTAAGGTCGCATCAACAGCTAGGTCATTAGCGACCACTATAGATTGAACTGCAGGGGAAACTGTAGGAAGAACACGTATAGATAACAGACACACACAAACAACCATGCCCGAGGCGGGATTCGAACCCGCGACCCTTCGGTCCGAGATCACTACGACACTACTGCCTTAGCGATCTCGGCAACCGGGCCGGCTGCACGGCTTTAATTTTACCATTTTCCGATCCCTTACCACAGACTCTTCTACCTGGCTTTATGTATCCCCGACTTGGCGTGCTAGCACTCCCGACCTATCATCCATCACCGCTACCACCACCACCGCCGCCATCTCAGCCAAAACAACCACCACCGCTACCAGCTCGGGCAACGCCATCGCCGCGTCGTCTGCCAGAGAAAGCGCGCGCGGAACCTTGACTGAGTAGCCGCGCCGCGCCGCGCCGCGCCGCGCCGTGCCGCAGTAGCCGCTATCGCCTCGCGCCCGGAGGTCAGCAGCCCGCTGGACTCGCGCGTTCGCCGCTGTCGCTGCCGCCGGCGCCAGGAGACGCTGCAGAGCTTTTGAGGAGCCGCTAATCCCCAACTAATATCATTTACAAATAGAGGAGATAAGGAAATAAGAAGAAGAACTAAATTAGCATGGCGAAAATTCTGGAGTCTCTCTTTCATTTTCTAAATAAAAAGATAAACCTCCAAATTAAAAATTTAGTAATGGACTCGTGCATCTTGCCGATATTGCTTTATGGATTACAAACATGGTCCTTAACAGTAATACAAATAAAATGGATACAACTATGCCAGAGGAAAATGGAACGAAAAATGTTAAATAAATAGACAAAATACCATCTACAGAAATTAGAAAAAAGACTAAAATTAAAGATGCAGTACGGCAAGCCAAAATAAGCAAATGGCATTGGGGAGGACACATAATAAGGCAAGACCAGCAACGAGGGTCATACACTACAACAACCTGGGACCCTCGGTATGGGTGGAGAAACCAAGGGAGACAGAGGAGAAGATGGACAGACGAGCTATGCAAAGCAGCTGGTCTCACCTGGACGAGACTGGCCCAAGAGAGAACAACATGGAGGCAATATGAACAGCAAAAAGAAGATGATGATCCACAGTGCTATTAATCGATTTTGGTGAAATTGAGTGAACTTTAGTGAAATTGAATACCAGCCTACTGTAACTCTGCTAAAGCAAGAGGCCTTTGCCCTTTACGGGATGTTATGGGCTAATAATAATAATAATAATAATAATAATAATAATAATAATAATAATAATAATAATAATAAAATCCCCAACCGGATCGATTGGTGCTTATTTAATAAGAGCGAGTTTCGCGATAAATCGAAGTTGCCGAATATTTGTAGTAATAACTAATTTTGGAATGTACGGCATGATGAATAACTATGGAATCTTCAACTTACCAAACGTTGTGTACATTTCTCGGATCACTCTTGCCGTGTAAAAATGCAACAGTGCAGTGTTGCCAGTTTAGTCGTTTTGTTCATTTCTGCAATAACTCGTAGGGTCGAAGTTTGCGCGCGTCAAGTATCGAAGTATTCTTATCGATTTAGCGATTCCTTTGCTTCGTCGTGTCTTCGTGCGTTTCTTGCGAAGTGTGGTGTGGTATGTGGCTATTACCTTTAATGAGTGTAGCTGAGTGGAAACGTCCAGCGGAAAACAACCTCATTCTCTAGACGTACTGTATAAATAGAGCGTTTCGAATTTCGAAAGGAAGAATCTTCCGAGACAAGCCAATTCATTCATCCGAAAAACGAAAAGACATTTCCTTCCCGGGCAATACTATAGCTAGGTGTTACGCAATGTTGTTCGTTTTGGCAATATTAATGAAAAAAAGAGGTTGCAAGTGAATGAGCCGCGCATCCAGATGTGTAAACTATCTGGATCAATGAGGTATCTACCACAGTAGTATTAAATGTACATTTAATACTATTGTGGTAGATACCTCATTGACCCCAGATAGTTTATCATGGAGTAACACAAAATCTCCGCTGCCACCACAGAATTTATTCAAAACGCAGATGTGTAAATGTTATGATTGTTTTTTACTCATACATTATAACAATGATGATTGCTTAATGCCATTCATCTGTTTTTGTCTCCTGTCTGCACGAGCGGGTTCGTGTTAAGTTTTATTTTAGTTTTATTGTATTATAATTCAGTACATGTTCGATTTCTTGCAAGCTGCTGATGTGTAGGAGGTTTGAAGTCCCTAAATTAGTATTTCCACTTTACGGAAATGAGAATAAAATATTACTTAGAACTTATTATAAAATTGTCGCAATATGAGCACTTACAACTTGGAAAAATGCCTAACTATAACTTGAAAATTTGGAACCAAACTCTACCATTTTGTCAGTTATTCCACTTCAGATTTTGCTATGTTATTTTTTATCGACTTGAATTTCAAAAAGTGTAAAATGTGAACTTACGGAATCATTGGGTCTTTCATTTCTAATTTGGAGAGGTCGCCATTAATTGATTGTGCTAGATAGAAGAGAGAGTTCGAGTGTTTTTGTGCAAGAATACACGTTATAATCACCAGCTCTATAGAAACAGTACCATAGGTACAACTCGTGAAATGCCGAGGCCTATCGAGTCATTTTCTAATCCGTAGGAAGACACGTAATTCTTATTAATGTCCCGCATAAGACGGGGTTCCTCCTTAAAGAATGGCCATGTAACTGGGTCAAAGCAGAAAGTGGAAACCCTGAAAGTTCTTCTTTCTAATGTAAAATTTTACGTAACGTAACTATGTAACTCGACGTACTATGTGAAGGTTTTTGCGGTCTCCTTCTGGCGACGCGTCAATGCGATTTTCTCGTGAAAGGTTTTTTCAAATGAAAAGCGAGGACGAACAGTATTCACCCCTCCGACTCTTTTCAATGGCCACGCGTTGCGCTGAGAGTTTTCGGGTGGAGGGGCGTGGAGAAGTGGGCGGGGCGGCGAGAGGAGCGTTGTGGAGTGCGGCCCGCGGGGTTCATCCATATTCCGTTTCCGCTCCAGTGCGCGCGAAGGCCATACGCCTCGCGCGGCGCGTCTTGGTGCGTCTGGGCACGTACTCGCGGCTCAGCAGCAGCACCAGCAGCAGCAGCTGCGGCGCGAGGGAGGTTTTTCTCCTGTTCTACGATCATTCTAACCGGGAGCGGTAGCTCAGTGCATCAACTGATGTCACTGTAGCGTCTCTGATCGGGAGGTCCTAGGTTCCCACTCCCCACGGCGGTAGGATTTTCGACACTAGCTTTTCAGCTAGGTTGAATTCAGTCGCTGTGTGGAGGAGAATTCTAGCGGCCGGCTCCTCTGATCGGTATTTTTCCGTGGTTTCTCCGATCAACACCAGGCGAATGCCGGAGCAGTACCCTACCAAACGGGCCACGGACCGCGCGCGCGATCTATCCTTCCTCTGCCTTGTCCTATCCTCTCCCCTTACATACACACACTAACATGCAGTACACTACCATATATTCCAGGAGACCAGTCGGGAGCTCAGAGCTTGTCCCGGCTGGGGCAGTGCCCCGTTGGTGGGAGAGTCCTGGTTAGGGGGAAACCCCACTAGCCGACGGTAGATCGGCGCCGGATCTCGCCATCCAGCGGGGGAAGATCACCGCCATCTCCCGAGAAAAGCCATGCACTACACTAACGGGACTAATGACCGAAGCAGTTGACGCGCCCGGAAACACTAAAAAACCAAACCAAAACCTTTCACGGCGTGGCGGCGGCGGTGGCAGCGGCACGCGCTCCTGCGTGCGCGCACGGGCCTTCTCGCGCTTCGCACGCTTGGCGGCGCTCGGCGCGCGCACGTGCCTCTTCACGCGGGCGCTGTGTGCTGCGCACGGCTGCCTGCGCGGGATTTACTGCCGTGTTTGTTGTAATTGCTTAAAGAAACTTGGGCGTATAATAACCAGCTGGTGTTTAGCCTCCGGGTAGTTGATGCAAGATGAACCGGCTTATGTGCTGGGAATATACTAGAATATGCCTTTTTTTATATGAGCTTTATAGTCATGCCGGGAATCGATGAAAAAATGAATGGATTGGGATTATGATCAAGCAATGGTGGAATGACAGGCGATCGAGTGAAAGAGAATCGAGTGAATCCCGAAAATACTCGCCCAAACCTGTTTTGTTCTATCGTGTATCG
>BLKR01007755.1:0-31817 GCA_011170035.1 Teleogryllus occipitalis
TTCACTTGGGATTTAAACTTTCTATTGAATTTAATCGTTTAATGTCATCTGGCAAAGTGTTGTAAAATAATGTACATGTGTTATATGTGCATTTTTTGTAATGAGCTGTTGATACTGTCACCTGATGAATATGATTTCTACGTCGAGTGTTATAGTAATAGACTTCGGCATTTTCTGAAAATATATTCCCGCCCTTAAGCAAGTGATTTTTTACAAAAACCACTGATTCGTAAATAAAAGACACGGTAATGGTAGAATTCCTAGATTAATGAAGATAGGCTTACAAGAATCACGTGGGTGGGATTTGGTTATTATTCGTACAATTCGTTTTTGTAATCTAAAAGTCTGGGGGCTATAAGATGTATTTCCCCAGAATATTATGCCATATCTCAGGCGGGAATGAACATTCGCGAAGTATACACAACGAGCAGTATGTAGGCTGACTGAATTTGCAAGAATTCTGAACGCGTAGCATAATGAACTTAATTTTGTGTTCAATTCATTTAAATGGACGTTCCATTTAAGGTTTGACTGAATTGAGAGACCTAAAAATTTTGTTGCATTAACATGAGTCAATGGTACACCGTTCATTTTCAATGGAGCACAGAATTGTTTATTTGAAATGGAAACTGCATTAAAACCGTTTTCTTTTCGTTTACTATTAATTTGTTATTTCGGAACCAATTTGAAACATCTGATATTGTACTATTTACGGTTTCTTTATTGCAAAGGATGTTCGTATCATCCGCAAAGAGAACCGTTCTTCCGTTTCGAATCGTCGAAGGCATATCGTTTACGTAAAGTAGGAACAGAGTAGGGTCTAAAATCGATCCTTGAGGAACTCCACATGCAACGGGCAAAGAGTCGGAAAGGTGCGTACGTAATATTCCATCATTCCAGTAAGGTATTTCAACTTTCTGAGATCGTTGTTTAAGGTACGAACATAACCAATCTAGAGCAATACCACGGATTCCATATGAAAGTAATTTTGAAAGTAAAATGTCATGATCAATGATGTCAAAAGCTTTTGAGAGATCTAAAAATAATCCAATAGGTGCCTCGTTTGGATCTAATGATGAGGCGACATCTTTAAGAAAAGAAAATATAGCTGTTTCCGTTGATTTTGATTTTCTAAATCCATGTTGGCAATCTGAAAGCGCGTCGTGTTTAGTGAGAAAGGTTTCCATTCGTACGTAAAGTCTCTCTAATATTTTTGAAAAAACTGATAAAAGAGAAATGGGCCGATAATTTTGAATTTCATTTTTGTTGCCTTTTTTGAAGAGCGGCTTAATTTTAGCTGATTTGAAAATATCTGGAAACGTTCCAGTGCATAAAGATGCATTAAATATGTGAGTTAACAGGTGTATAATGGCATACGCACAAGTCTTTAACAAAGAATCTGGGAATTCATCTAAACCGGACGAATATTTATTTTTTAGTTTACCGATTATTTTGAGAATTTCATAGGAAGAAGTTTCGGAAACGGACATTGTGTCTAAAATTTTGGGTGCACTGTCTGCTTTTGAATTTTGTGCCTGAAGACCCTTAGTGAGATCGGCAGCAATTCTCGAAAAGTATTGGTTAAAGAGACTAGCCACTGTTGCCGGATCGTTGACATTTATATCGTTATATTTTAAAACAACATTCTCTACGGGTTTTCTAGTTGATTTGGTAGTATATTTTATTATATTCCACATTGATTTTGTTTTATTATTTGAGTTCAAAATATCCTGATCGTTTTTCATGATTTTTGCCTGCCTTATGACTTTTCGTAACAATGTTTTGTATTTTTTAAAGTAGATAAGGAAATCTTGAGATACGTCATGACGTTTAGAAATGAAAGAAAGAATTCGCTTGTTTTTACAAGATGTCCTAATCCCTTGTGTTATCCAAAAATTGCTTTTCCGTGAAATATTTAATTTTCGTTTTTGAAGAGGAAAGCAAGTGTTAAAATGAATTGAAAGAGTTGAAAAAAAAGAATTATATCTCTCGTTTGTATCAACAGTATTATAAACCGCTTCCCATGACTCCTGCATCAAGTAGTCTATGAATAATTTAATTTTACTTTTAGTAAACAATCTAGTCATACGTGTATTATTTATTGTGTCAGTGATCGCATTTCTTATAATGGTAAGAATTTGTGCATCGTGGTCACTGTATCCTAAATCTTTTGTTTCAACTTCATATCGAGTAGTAGGTTTGTTAATTATAATTTGATCAATTGCCTTCATCGAATTTTGTGTGATTCGTGTAGGTACATTAATTGTAATGTCTAAATTGAAGGAATTAATTAAATTGAGAAACTTTTCTTTCTCGCAAGATTCGACCAGAAAATCAATGTTAAAATCTCCGCATACAACAATGGATTCAAAAGAGCGATTGCTGACTTTGTTAAGTGTTATCTCCAGGTTTTCTAAGAACAAAATATAATCTGCAGTTCTCTTTGTTGGAGGTCTGTAAATGCAAAGTATTATCACTTTTAGTGAAGTAAGATGTACAACAGAAATTTCGAAAATATTTTCAATGGAATACACATTTAATTCTGCCAAGGGGATAGAATCAATATTATTTCTAACGTAAATACAAGAACCACCATACGTAGGACCTTTATGCGATTCTCTCTCTCTACAATAAAAGCCTAGATAAAATAAACAATACACAATAAACAATAAACAATAAACAATAAATAAACAATAAACAATACAAAACTCTACAATAAAAACCTAGCCCTGTATTTCCGGCAAAGATAAATTATTACTTTTCAGCAGGGGATTTCAAGTTCTCTAGGACAATCCCTGGCATTCCCTACCCCGTCAAATCGGACGCTGACTGTGTGTTTGCTGCATGAAGTAGCGATGAAACTTCGAAGTCAATGTTTTCAAATCATTTCATTTTCATTTCATTTCACGTTTCATTAACATCGATGGTTTTGGGTCGACGTTTCATTAATGTCGATGGTTTTAAGTCGACGTTTTATTAAGATCGATGGTTTTAAGTCGACGTTTTATTAAGATCGATGATTTTAAGTCGATGTTTTATTAAGATCGATGGTTTTAAGTCGACGTTTTATTAAGATCGATGGTTTTAAGTCCACGTTTTATTAAGATCGATGGTTTTAAGTCCACGTTTTATTAAGATCGATGGTTTTAAGTCCACGTTTTATTAAGATCGATGGTTTTAAGTCGACGTTTTATTAAGATCGATGGTCTTAAGCCGATGTTTTATTAAGATCGATGGTTTTAAGTCGACGTTTTATTAAGATCGATGGTTTTAAGTCCACGTTTTATTAAGATCGATGGTTTTAAGTCCACGTTTTTATTAAGATCGGTTTTAAGTCCACGTTTTATTAGATCGATGGTTTTGATCCACGTTTTAAGCTAAGATCGATGGTTTTAAGTCCACGTTTTATTAAGATCCCGATGGTCTTAAGTCGATGTTTTAATAAGATCGATGGTTTTAAGTCGACGTTTCATTAACATCGATGGTTTTGGGTCGACGTTTCATTAACATCGATGGTTTTGGGTCGATGTTTTGATTTTGAGCATCGACGTTTCGAAACATTTATGTTTTGTTGTGGATGTCGCATCCCTAGCACGAGGCGCTCAACCGCGTGCGGGCGTTGGCAAGTCCCCCCCCTCCCTGCTGCCCGTTCGCAGCGCAGACGAAGGCCTCGCACTGCCGCCGGAAGCGAACCGGAAACCTACCGGAAGGTGATCCGGTTCCTTGGGAATTAGCTCCGGGCGCCGGGTTCTGCTTCAGGTGAGGAAACACCTCGCGAGATTCAAGGGCACCGAATGACGATCGAATCTTTTTACTGGCTTATTCACTTTTATTTATGTTCAACTATTGTACTACGCTGTTGGCGATTTCTTAAAACGTCCCCGCGGTGGAGGACGAACGGTTTTTTTAGGGTGGGTTGAATAGGTTGCACATTAGAGACACACACCTCTCGGGGGCATCTAGCGAACAAGAAAATTCACATTTAAAAATTAGTTCTTTGTATGCCAGCATTACAAATGACCTTTTCTGCTGCGATCATAAAAGGGCATTATACTGCCCAAATTATGACGTATTAGCATTTTACGGCAGGAATGATTGAGTCACCATATTCAGCCAACACAGCGAGAGAATCGTGGGAAAGCAGAGCAAACGGAACAGCCGACCACCGTTTTTTTTTATTTATTTATTTAATTTATTTTTACGTCAAAACAGTTAAAAACTCTGTGTGGCGTGCTAATAGGAAGTAAATTCTGTGCACGTTTTCAAAATCCTATGATCCCTACACTAAGCCACATACTACTTGAATTTTGAATACAGAAAGAAAACGAGCGTTTTTGCAAGGGTTGTAAAAGAATAATTAAAAACAAACATGTCGCAGACATGTCAAATACCCGAGACGTCACAAGAAAGTTGTTTCGCAAAATTAAGTTTGATTCTCTTATACATTTATTGTGCTGTTATACAAAAAAATAGCGAAAGCAACTCGCTTATTACGTTGCTTTATTGCATTCGTAAAAATTTGAAAACTCGCTCCTAACAACGCTTGTTGTCACATCTACTCGTGCAATAAAGCTTAACATTATAAACTAATTGCATAAACTACTATTTTAATTTTTTGCAGATTCAAATGTTTCAATTTAATGAAGAGGGAATTGACCATTATTCAGTTAATATTCAATTAGCTCCCAAAAAAAATTTAGGACAATCAAAATGCGATAATAACAATGTCAAATATATAGATACTTCATTCCATAATGAATACAGTATATATACGTTTTGGAGGTTCTTTTTGGCAATCATTAGGTGCTAATAAAAAGACAAATTTAAGAATTATAAGTATTAACGGTAATAACAAGAACTGAGGCAAAAATCAACACTCAAAATCTCGTCGTGCACTATTCGGAAATAATTGCTTCTAGGCTATTTAAAATCAGGTTTTATTGTCACCGAAGGAACATGAATTATAGTACATCTTATGCCCCAATTTCCAAAATGAAACCTTTTACGTCATTCTATTACAATTTGAGATGGTACCCTTACACCGCAGAACGGTTTATTTGAAACATTGTAGTTGTGTTCAAACATCAAACATCACTTTTTAAACATTGATTAAATAGTGTAACGGCAATGTTTTCACGGGTCCAAGTAGTTTGTTGCCGTTCGGGGGTTCGACTCCCAACAGCGGCGGATTCTCGGGCACTACATTTCTGCGTCGAATCAACTCATGTCTGGAGAATCCTAGCGGCCGGTTGCTCTGATCAGAACATTTCCATGGTTTCTCCGATAAATACCCAATGAATATTAAAACAAACAGACCATGGACCATGCGCTATTTTTCTTTCCTCGTCCTTGACCCCTCTCTTAACCCCTCACACAGACGCACACGCACAGATGCGCGCCAGAGGGCCGATACCGCACCCGTTGGCAATAAGGATGACAAAAGAACATCGTTGTTGTACACGTACAGCACGTTGTAGAGTAGCAACAATCCACAGCAAATATGATTGTTTTGTGACATCCTCTTTATCACGCTGCACATTTCGCCAGTGCAATCTGAGGGAATTTTTAAGTGGTTTTACTTCGATGGCGTATGAATGGAAGTGACTAAACGGTCACACGATGTTCTTTATTGTTAATTTTATTCTTTACATTCGATAATAATTTTTATTAACTCTATACTAACATGCTGGCTACCAAACAAGAAAATTTATCCTTTTTACGTACTGTAATTAAAAATGGATAGAAAAATAGCATGTTTATTCGTCTATAATGAAAACATCGATGTTTTTTCGTCGATTCATCTACATCGAAAACCCTTTAGCGATGTATCGAAACATCGATGTATCGATGTTTCGGTAAAATTTGCCATCAGTAGTTGGGAAACCCTGGTTTAGTAGAACGCGCACGTTTTGTTGAACTTACTTTTGCTTGTAGTGGTAGTAGAGCTTAGGGTGAGTTTCTATTTTGTTAACAATACAGAAAAATCAAGTCTGGTCGTTTCTTTACCGTTAAAAATAAGTTTTCTATAATTTGGCAACGAAAATATCTAGTTTTTGAAATGTTAATCTCTCGCTTTTTTAAATTTGTTGTTGTTATTCTTATTATTATTAATCTTTCAACTATTAATAGTTAAATTGTTGGGAAGGGATTCTGAAACTCAAGAAAGCGTGCGCAGATGATTTTCTCCCCCATACGTCATATACAGTTTGGATTGTTTTTGACTAAATAAATAAATAAATAAATAAATAGAAGGTACTACAGTGAAAAAAAAAGGGCCCCCATCAACCTTCCTGCTGCGGGGGGGCTCCAATAATAGAAACGCGGGCGTGGTGGCAGGGCCGCAGCGCGGCGCAGCGGCCGCCGGGGAGTCGGAAGCGAGCCGGAAGCGCCGGCGGGCGGCGCGGGGCGCCGAAAGCCCACGCACTCGGGCTAAGGTCGGCGGCCGCGCCTCATCGCAGCACAGCGCAGCATAGCGCGGGCGGGCGGGTGGGCGCGGCGGGCAGGGGGCGGGGCGGGTGGGCGGGCGGGGCGGGCGGGTGGGCGGGGCGGGCGGGCGGCGGGGCAGGCGGGTGGGCGGAGCAGGCGGGCGGGCGGGGCAGGCGGGTGGGCGGGGCAGGCGGGTGGGCGGGGCAGGCGGGTGGGCGGGGCAGGCGGGTGGGCGGGGCAGGCGGGGCAGGCGGGTGGGCGGGCGGGCGGGTGGGCGGGGCGGGCGGGTGGGCGGGGGCGGGCGGGTGGGCGGGGCGGGCGGGCGGGCGGGTGGGCGGGCGGGCGGGCGGGCGGGCGGGCGGGCGGGCGGGCGGGCGGCGGGCGGATGGCCACGGGCGGGGCGCACGCGTGCGCGCGTATACACACGCGCGTTATATAAAGCCCCAAGGTCGCGGGCCGCGGGGGAGGAGATGGAGGAGGAAAAGGCGGGGACCGCCCGAGGCGGGGAGAAGCCGAGGAAGGCGTTTACGAGGAGCGGCGGCGGAGGCGGAGGCGGCGGCCGCTCCGGCACGGGCAACGGGCGCTGAGGTCCTTACTCCCGAGTCTTCCTACGGCGCCGCGCTCCGATTCGCGCCTGGACTGGCGGCCGCGTGCACACGACGCGGCCGCTAGATGCGCCACAATCATTGCAGGGTGGTGATTACCGGGTGGTGATCACTTTTGTAAGTGCCTTTACCTAATGATTAATGTGGTAATTTCCCTTATAGTTGATTGAGATTATGCATTGTATATGTCATCAAGAACTACCTGTTGTTATGTAATTGTAAAATTATATGTACTATATTTTCTCTTCTGATCCCCCCGCATCCTTTTCATTATCATTTCTTTATTATCTCCTCTTGTCCACCTCCATTTTCTTCTCTTTCCCTTTTCTTTTGTTTTTCACTCTCAGCCCTGATATTTCTTCCTCTCAATATTTCGGCCTTAAGCCGCCATCCTGATTGAGTTTTTTTCTGGGTTTACTCAATCGCTTAAGGCGTATGCCGGGATGGTCCCTAGTATTGCATCCCAGACGTAAATGTAAAATAACCCCCCTTTTTTGTTTTTGTTTATTGTTCTCAGTTGAGGCTGTCGGGTAATGACAACTGACATTTCTGGTGAATTTTGAATTATTGATTCTAAGTGGAATAAGTGGGAGCTATCTTATTATACATTTTTTAAGAATGTCCCTTACATCATGTCTTTCCATTGTGCAAAATTTCAAGAATAAACAAAAAATGACAAATTAATTTGGCTCATACTGATAAATTAATGTAGTTGGTAATCACAAATTGATTTTTTTTTCTTCTTCTGCGACACGTCAGGTAATATTAATTACATCCGAATCATTAAAAGTCAGTTAATATTCATTACATCCGAACGCCTCAACTGTAATTTTTAAAATTGTAAATAAATTAAAGTGGTTAGGCGGAAGAGCAGGCCTTAAGGCCTGAGCCTCGCCACAAATAAAGACAATTTTATTATTATTATTATTATTATTATTATTATTATTATTATTATTATTATTATTATTATTATTATTATTATTACCAGGACACTCACTAGGATGCCAGAAACGCTTGCACAATTGGTTATAATTCAACACAATAATAATAATAATAATAATAATAATAATAATAATAACAATAACAACAATAACCATAACCGAGAGAAGTGGCTCAGTGCGTAGCACGCTGACTTCGCAGTCGGGAGGCCTGGGTTCGATCCCGGGGGCCGGCCACACTGACCGGGGTTTTCGTGGTTTCCCTCGGTCATAAAGGCGAATGCTGCGATGGTGGAATGGTTCAAAAAGATCAAGACCACCTCTCAACATCATCCTATTATCCCATTATTCTCAACAACCTCGTCTTACAGCCTAAAAGTTGATCCCTATAATGACGCATGATGATCTCTCTCCGGGACAGAATATGATTGAGCTCGGAAGATAACGTGTAGCGTGGTCAGAAATGGCCGCTACACAAATAATAATAATAATAATAATAATAATAATAATAATAATAATAATAATAATAATAATAGATAATAATAATAATAATAGATAATAATAATAATAATAGATAATAATAATAATAATAATAATAATAATAATAATAATAATAATAATAATAATAATAATTATTATTATTATTATTTAATAATACACGACAGGGTGTGTTGTTACCTCCACTGGCAGATCTGTACCGCACTCGAGGTTCCAAACACATGCCCCGAGTGGTATGAACCCTCACCAAAACTGAAGACTGTGTATAATATTGTACGATCAACACCTTCAAACTGTTCGCACGATAACAGCAAACAAACCCGAAATTGTTATCCGGGATTTGGAGAAAAAAATAGTGTCTACTTGTAGATGTTGCTGTGCCATGCGATCGAAACGTCGTAACTAAGGAGGCAGAGAAACGTCTTAAATATAAGGGTTTGGAAATCCAGATCAGCCGAATATGGGGCGTAAAAGTACATATCATCCCGATAGTTACCGGACCTCTGGGATTTGTTCCGCAAAATTTGTGTAAGAACTTGACTAGACTCTTAAGTCATTCAAAACACTGGGAAGTGGAAGATATTGCTTTATTTGGAACAGCCCACATTTTGCGCTGTTGTAGAGGTACCGATATTCTCCTTAGGAAGCTGGTTGCAATCCGAGGTAGACTTTATAATCAACCGACCCATATCATCTTTAGTTGTGAACTAGAATAATAATAATAATAATAATAATAATAATAATAATAATAATAATAATAATAAATAATAATTTCTTTTGCGCTCTATTAAAGTTTGGAGTCGTAGATTCCAGGTCGCTGAATCACTTCATCTTCCTACGACGCTACAGCCTGAGTCTTCGCTTGATGTCTGCATTCTCACCGAATTGCAAGTATTTTCTATATCGTAGGGACAGACGATTTTGGGGTGGGAGATCACCTCATCGTCTGACCATATGTTTGGAATTGGCGACATATTGGAGAAGGAAATATCATTCTGTGAGATTCGGTACTAACTTTCGCTTTGAATTGATTGGATTAAGCATTGGCAACGATCGATCATAGAAACCGGCCTCTCCTCAAATGATATATCCTCCATCGAATAATCATATCAACGATCATTCTCTGCAGTTTCAATTTACTTTCAAAAAACAATTACAATTAAAATAAACAAAAACAAAATTAACGCACCCATTCAGGGCTCCCGCAGTTAAGAAATAAACCAAAAGTTATGTATGTTTCTATTCACAATCCTGAAAAACATGTGTGCATGTTGAACAGGAAGACAATAAATAAAAAAACCCGGTCTCTAGTATTCTCATCCAGGTAGAGACATCAACATGCTGTCGTCTACCTGAACGCGACACGACGACTATTCTCCGTTCTCTCTTAGAAAAAATAGTATGTAAATAAACTCGAAATATTCATCCGCATTGCTTAAATAGTTATTCGTTGACTTCGCTCGCACTACTTTCGGCTACGCGCGCTCGGTGTAGTCCGTCATCACTCGAACAGTGAACCTGCCTTTTCTGCAGAGCACCAAACGAATAATAACAAATCAAAAGTACTTCTTTTAACTTTACGAGAAACTACGTGAAAACTACTAGAAAAAGGAATCACTCGTAACTTCCAGTCTATAAATTTTAATTTCATTTTTTTTTACTTGAATGATGTAACCAAACTAATGCCAATATCCGAATTACATTTATTTGACTATTAACTACTATTCATCCTTTAAGTTTGTGAACATAATTTACTTACGATCACTCTGCCTCAGGCAGAAGTTCTATTCCTTCCATATTTGAAGCAGATAATTCAGTGTTGGAAGAAGAACTTTCAGAGATGACTATCACGTCCACAACACTGTCACTGAAGCAATCTAGCTCCTAAATCCTCAGTTGCACACCGGGTTGCATTATGCCGAAGTCTACTACACCAGCGTTCAGCACCATAGATCAAATGGATGAGAAGGAAGGTCGCAATAATTGCGGCGTAATGATTACTTGCGAGCCATGATGAAAGAAACGGTAGCAAAATTGAACCGAGTCTTCGCCTGACGTCTGGGATTGGCATACTCACCGTTCGCCTGAAGCTACGTTTGCGATTGGCGACAGGTTGAAGAAGGAAATATCATGCTCTTTTGTGCGAGATTCGTTTCTAACTTTCGCTTTGAATTGATTGGATTAAGCAATGGGAACGATCGATGAAAAACGTCGGTCTCCAGTATTCTGATCCACGCATCGACATACCCAAGCTGTCCAGCTTCTTGATATCGAAATTGCTCCATCGACGCTACTCGAACCTAGGATCCACCGAACTTGGAAGCTTCAGTTCAGAAGAAGAAGCTCCACAAGCTACCGCAGAATGTTTCCTCCGCTTGCACATATTTATGTGTTGGTCCTGTTATCAAGCGAAACGAACTACTGACTAGTGCAGTCTCCTCTCGTTTAATGATTTCGGGCTCGTCAACTGCTAAGTTCATTAGTACCGTACGTGTAGTGCATGTGTCTTTCTCCGATGGTGGCGGTGATATGATTTTCCCTCACTGGATGATTAGTTCCGGCGCCAACCTGCCCGTGGGATAGTGGGGTATTCACCAACAAGGTATCTCCCACCAGCGGGGCACTCCTCAGCCGGGACAAGCTCTCAGCTCCCGACCGGGCTTCCGGAATATGTGGTAGTGTAGTGCTTGTGAGTGTAGGGGGAGAGGATAGGACGAGGAAGACGAAGGAACGATTGCGCGCGGTCCGTGGCCCGTTTGTTAGGGTACTTGCTCCGCCATTCACCTGTTGTTGATCGGAGAAACCACGAAAAATTACCGATCAGAGCAGCCGGCCGGTAGAATTCTCCTCCAGACAGCAACTGAGTTCGACCTAGCTGAAAAGCTAGAGTCGAAAATCCGGCCGCCGTCAGGACTCGAACCTAGGACCTGCAAGGCGCTGCAATGACATCAATTGATGCACTGAACTCCCGGTCATCCTTTGAGACAATTCAGAATCGTAGCCTAATTTTGAATACAAGTCACCTAGTAAGTAGTCGAAGACTTGGGCTACGTCACAGAGAGGAAGCATAAGCACAAGGAGATGTCAAAACTGAAAACGTCAATTAGTTATCACACTCCACACGCCTCTCCTTTTTAAATGAAGTAACCAAGCCGATGTGTTGCCACACTTGTGACGTAGTAGCGCGTCGCGCATGCGCATTAGGAAAAACGCAGCTTCGCTCACAGTTTTATTTGTCGACTGTTTACGAGCAGGCACACACCGTTTGCAACAACGCAGTTAACGGAATCAAATGGCCTGTTAGAGATACAAGTAGAAGGTTACTCAATATCAAGACATCGAAACTATGCTCAAAAGAGTAAACACACCCAATAGACTAATGGTGTACAGTACCTCCAAAATTTAAAATATCCGTTTCGAACTCGCATGACGTCGAATTTAGTCGGGAATATTAATTTTCGCTGACAAATCCGAATGGTTTCGCGGTAGCATTGACCACACACGGACGGACGCTCAGACAAACAGGAGACATGCATACAAACAGGACAGACAGAAAGACAGGCAGACGTTTCGCCGTCAATTGGTATCACGGACCCACAAAACGTGGATTCCGATTACACATTTGAGTGAACATAAATTACTAAATATATTTACTTTTTCGTATATAACGGTATCCCACATAACATTTTTTCTGTCGAAAAATCGTCGATTTCTGTCGCAGCATTTCAATACTTTCTCTTTACGAGAAAGAAAGTAAGTAGGACTGTAACAGCACATACTTTCTCGCTTGATTTCTAACTTTCAAAAATTTGGAACATTCAGGAACTTAAACGAAAATGAGACATGTGTCCTTTCTCACGCGTCCTTTACTGTATCCTAGGAAAACAATAAAGGAAAAAATTGAAGACTTTTGAGAAATTATAATTTTTTATAAATTGTAGTAACTTCAAACAGTTATTAAGCGAAAATGCTTGTTTTTTCGAAACATTGTAAATTAACGTATTTATAGATACGATTTTTTAGAACCGATTTTTTAAAGAAAAATATCTCTGTAATCAATAATGTACATTTCCAATATTTAAAAAAAATAGTTCCGAAATTGGGATCAGCAATTTTTTTTTTTTTTGCGTCTTTTGCTACTGACGATGAAATAAATTCATCCTTTCTTGAGGATATAATTGGTTATATTGTGTCCCGCAATAATGATTTCACCCAAAATCACGCGAAAATACTCACACTTTCGAAAGTTGTACATGACTTTACTTCAAGATCTATATTTGAACATTTTTTAAGAAAAAATGTCTCTTCAGAATTGCAGTTCCTTGCACTTTAACATTTTCAAAAATTTAGAGACCAACGAAAATGCGACCTGCGCCGTTTTTTAGAGCGTCATTTACGCCATCAGGTAAAAACGTTAAATAAATTAAAAAAAGAGGAAACATTTTAGGGACATTTTGAAAACGTTGAAATGCCATTTAAAGTGTCCCCCAAACTCAACATATCCTTTCCAATTCACCAGCCTTCGAGTTTCTTCAGATCCAACGGTGAATATCAATTTTGGAGAATATCGTCTGCACTGTTTGGGCGGTAGGGTTAACCACAGACGGACGGCCACAGACTGAGTCGTTTTGTCGACAACCTATTTTTAGGTATCAAGTTCTCCTAAAACGGATTCTGACTATTCAACGAGTTAGAGCAAATAATTTACTTAATTTTGGAACACTTTTCTTCCCAGGCAGGACAATTAGAAGTTCTGTCGAAAAACCGCCAATTTCTGCCGCACGATTACATTACTTTCTCTTTACGTACATAGTTAGGCGAGAAAGTGAATTGAATTATATTATAAATTATTTATACATTGTAAAATATAAGTGCTTTTACTCGTGTTTAGAATCTGGCGCAAGCGTGCGAGAACAGTTGTACGTGGAACTCCACCCTCCCCTCCCCTACAACAATGAGATGGGAAACTGTATTTGCAAAATGTAGGTTATTTTAAGAGATTTCGAGATCCTCCTTGTTCCTCCCAGAGATTTCGAGATCCTCTTACTCGGGAGTAAGGGTATTCAAAAGAGAATAAATCGCTGAAAACGTAATAAAGGTCCCGACTGATCGCATTTGTAGAATGCGGTGTGAGGAATATAACTTGAATACGAAGAAGGAGTAGGTCCTACAAAACAGTTTTTCAGAACCCAGAAGCACATTTTGCGAATTATACACAATGCCAAAGCAGAGACGTTGTGTGTATGTGAGTTGTTTTCGCATTGTACGAGTTTTTCAAATGGAATTGTTCAATATGATCGACTCAAATTCAAAGTTAAAATATATTAGTACATGAAAATTACATGAAAAACGGGTTATATGTTGAAAAGAGTTCGCTGGACAGGCGTACTCAGGTAAATTGAAAAACAAAAACCAAACATCAACAACGACAAACGGGATATCTGGAGGAAATTTGTTCCAGGAAAAGAGAGGCTACACTGTTCCACCGTCTTCAGTTCGTATTTCATAAATGGTTTTACAAAGCTCCTCTTTCACATACGGCGCCTCGTGGTCTGTTATGTATCTACTCGGCCCTGGGAGCGTCCTTAGGCGCCTGTGGCTGGCGGCATCATGGCGTCGCCGTCGCCTTGGCGGGCCAGCGGGCTGCCCTTGTGGGACGCCTCCTCTCCTGACCTCAGCCGCCTTGGTTCATTTCCTGGGTGGCCCTGGCGCCACTTCCGCTCCCGCGGGCGTCGAACGGCCCGGCCCGCGCGCCCTTTCCCTTTCGCCGGCCAACACTGACTGACGCCGCCCCCGCCCCCGCGCCCGCCCCCAGCCGTCGGCGCTGCCACGCGGCGCCTGCGCGCGAGGCCGCGGCGCGTCGTAGCGCTCTTCCGCACGAGGCCGCGCTGCGTGGCACATGACGTGCATGGTACAGGCCGCCGTCAGCTTGTTCGCCGTCCTTCTTCTTCTTCTTCTTCTTCTTCTTCTTCTGCATCTTCTGCTTCTTCCTCTGCGTCTTCCGCTTCTTCCTCTGCGTCTTCTGCTTCTTCCTCTGCGTCTTCTGCTTCTTCCTCTGCGTCTTCTGCTTCTTCTTCTGCGTCTTCTGCTTCTTCCTCTGCGTCTTCTGCTTCTTCTTCTGCGTCTTCTGCTTCTTCCTCTGCGTCTTCTGCTTCTTCCTCTGCGTCTTCTGCTTCTTCCTCTGCGTCTTCTGCTTCTTCCTCTGCGTCTTCTGCTTCTTCCTCTGCTTCTTCTTCTGCTTCTTCCTCTGCTTCTTCTTCTGCTTCTTCTTCTGCGTCTTCTGCTTCTTCTTCTGCGTCTTCTGCTTCTTCTTCTGCGTCTTCTGCTTCTTCTTCTGCGTCTTCTGCTTCTTCTTCGTCTTCTTCTTCGTCTTCGCGCTTCTTCGCGTCGTCCTACACTACATCCTATTCGTCGTCGTCTTCCCGTGCTTTCTAATCGTCTTCGAATTCTTGAGCATCATAAACTTCGTCTTCTTGTGCATCTTATTCGTTGTCAACAATCCCTCATTTCTATTCATTTCATTTCGAGTTCATCACCCACTCAAAAACTGACCACCGATTTTTAGGTATTTGCCAATTTTAATCTTTTGTCGTATACACTCGACGTTAAGTATGAACACGATTCGTAACTGTGAATACCCACTCGTCCGTTAATAATCTCAATTTCGAAATTTGTTTTTACGGAATAAGTTGTACAAGAAGATGACGAATACAATGTACAAGAAGACGATGACGATTAAGAAGATGGGAACGACTAAGACGCTCAAGAATATGATTAAAGATGTTCAAGAAGACGACTAGGAAAGAGATGCACAAAAAGAGGACAACAAATAAGATTCACTACAAGACGACAACGAATAAGATTCACTACATGACGACAACGAATAAGATTCACTAGGAGACGTCAGAAATTAAGATGCAAAAGTGAAATAATTTGAAATTCAAAAAGTGTAAAATGAAAGCAAAAGCAAAATGTGATAACAGAAAAGAAAAAAATGTCGGTGGTACCATAAAGTAAAGAAACCTCTTTAGTCCATGGTAGTACTCTTGTTAGCAATTAATTCCCTTGGCTTTCGTTGAAAAAAAGAACTCTTAAATAAATAAAATATATTTTTCTTTCATATTTTTAACACATTTTCTTCTGATGAAATCGAGTCATTCATTTAGGAAATATTGATCACGCGTGAATGTGATATTATTAGACACTGTATTAATCGGTACATGGTTCACATCGTAGAAAGTGGTATTTTGTCGAGTCATTGCCAAAACAAGTTCAGAGCTGCAGTGAAGGCGTAAGTCGTTGTCCTTGCTCAAACTGGGTTCGATTGGGGACAGCAATTGAACTTACAAACTTTTCCTTTTCCTTACCCAGAATGTTCGTTCGTATTGAATAACACATCTATTTTACGTTGTCCACGATAGTCCAATTATACTGAAAAGTTGCACTTCAAGGACAAAACAGTGCAGTAATATCATGTTGCTAATTAAAGTCACATTATTCCAGCTGTACACAAATCTGATCGATAAAAACTCGAATTCACTGTAATTAAATTTAAGAAACATTATTCTTCCTTTCTGATTTATAACAGAATTTGGATACTATTTATTCTTCCAAGAAATCGTCATTTTATCGCATTGTTACGAGATTGAAACAAACTATTTTTCAGAAATCAATAATTTGTGTTGGTAACTTACTCTTGATAACTTTGTTTATGGCAAACAACAATTGTCTGAAACTAGATTTTCATACCAATGCATGATTTTATGCAAATTTTCTGCAGCTCTTAAAATGCAAATGTTTCATGTCTTGCGTATGAGACCCGGTCTAACGTGAAAAAATGTTGCGGGGGAATCTCCACCCTCCAAGCAAGCCGACGTGTAGGTCAGCGCCGGATCTCATCGTTCGGCGGAGGAAGATCGCAACCACATCCCGCAAACAAAATGTGTACTACACTAACGGGACTAATGACCTTAGCAGTTTACGCGCCAGGAAACCTAATCATTCAAACTAAAGGGTTAATTTATTTGGGGCTTAACATCGCTATTTGAATGAATTTGCATTTAGTGGAAAATTGTATGGCTTCTAGAAAATTTCAATCCACTGTAGTGAATTTCCTCATCGTTTTTCAGAAATTCAGGTAAAGATTGGAAGAGTGTGCACTTAAATCCTACTTTAAATGGTGGGTAGTTTTTATGAAATCTCATGAAAATACAGTAAACCCTCATTAACACGAATTCCAAGGGACCGAAATAATCGGAGTTCGTGTTACAAAACTTTTCGTGTTCTCCAAGTATTATAAATGTCTGTATTACCGTAATCCCTTGACGGGACCGAAGTTTTGTTCGTGTTACCGGGAAATTAGTTTTAAGCGAGTACGTGCTAACGAGGGTTTACTGTAGTAAGTTTTCTCCTGTTTTGAAGATGAAGTTCACAAAGTCGTCAGGAAGACGGAATTAAATAGAGATTTGTTTTAAAAAGCAAAACATTCTTCTTTTAATAATATAAAATAATGATATTAAAAATCGTATCCTAAAATACGCCTGATAAAATTACCGTAGAGTGAAAACCTCATAAAAATAGTTTTCTTCACGGCAGGTTGAAAGCCTCTTAACAAGATTCAGGATACCTTCATGATTTTTCATGTCCTTTTTATTTATCTGTGGAATATATTGTGATAGTCTTTACGGCTCTCTGCCATTACCTCACCCTGTTACACAACGAAAGGGCGTCGATTTTCTACCCTAAGAAATCGGAACCAATAAGAACCGGCGAACGACAGGGCAAATTGGATGTTCAGGTTGAAGTGTGGGCATATGTGAAGAATACTAAGTACAAGGGATCTGTGCAATGCACAATTTCCAACGCATTTTACGCCAAAGTACTTTGCTTCCGAACAGTTCGTTAGTTCCTTAGTTTGTTAGCGTATTCCAATTTGAAAGTAGCCGTTATTCCAACGACGCATTGTTTAAGCTGCGCGGTGTGCTGCTCTCGTAAGTCTTTCGTTTTACGCTCTCATGACGGATTCGTTCGTTAACTTCGTTAAGGGTTATAACCCGATTCTTTTGCGTGGGTATCAAATTGAATAGATGCCGGTAGCGGAGAGCAACTCCCTCGGCGAACGAACTCAAGGAGGCTTTGTAGACTGGCGTAGGCTTGAAACGTTCCTGCCGCTTTCTACACGGAGCCAATTTACAAGCTCGTGTTTTGCATTTCATTCGCTTGACAGTGTAAATAGAGCAATGAATCAGGTCGTCGACGTCGTCCACGAGTCCATCGTCGACGAGCGTAAGATGAAATTAGCGGTCGAGTATGGGTATAGCTGTAAGGTGTAGAACGGAGTTTATTGTAATAAAAAAAAGCAAAATCGTACTTTTATATGCATTTATGTTTTTACAAAATATGTCAGAAAAAATAGAATATATAAAATAAAAATTGAAGTCGAGTTAATTTTTTTTGTAGAAATAAAAAGAATTTAAACAATGGTTGTTTGCTAACATTTCGGAAACTGTATTTCTATCCTCAGTCAGGAACATGCAGCAGATTATTTAATTATGTATATACTTCGTTGGTAGTTGAAAGCCCTATCCTTTTGACCTCGTCCAAGTCTCGTTAACCTAACTCCAATATATTGTTTATGATCGTTAAGGTTTCTCCATTAAATAAAAATTCATTATAGTGTTACAAATTGCTCTACATAAGCATTTTCCGAGCATAGAACGCCGCCGAACAGATATGAACATGGATTCGGAGATTCGGTTGAAAGAAAGTTCTACCTCTACATAAGAATATATACACTGGTCTTTACCAACATAAGAGTTTTATTCGAAATATAGAATACGTTTGTAGTATATGTAATGTTGTTTACGAGGAGCCGGTGCTCAAGTGAATGAAGTACCGTGTAGCCAGTGATGGAGCCTTGAGGGGGGGGGGGGGAACGCCCCTCTCCCAAGTCGAAGAACGTGGTAAGACAATGTCCTGCAAAGAATATTTGCTAGTTTTCGATAGTTTCGAATGTGCCGTTTGAAACACAAGCAAACACATGGTTAAATTTACTTCTGCTTCACAAACTTTATCCTTGAATCCGGGTACGCAAATTCCTAGGAGCAGAGAGGGGAGAGTTTGACAATTCATAGTGATCAAGATACGGTGATCATAGAAGCTCAGTAGCATTTTAACTGCATTATTATATACTGCTTTGTAAGAAAGATGATTTTGTAACATCTATTGAAAACGTGGATTGAATGTTCCTTTTCGTCGTATACATGTATTAAACTGTAACGAAATATGTAAGAGATATGTAGTAATAGTTTAAATGTAGAATTATACCAAAATATGTAAAATAAAAATTGTTCAATTGGTTCAGAATGTTTGTAAACTCTAAAAAAAATGTTATTGAATGGAGGAATCTTGTTCCTTTAAAAATATGCAATTACATAAAAATCCGTTCCCTAATAATTAATAAGAAAACTAGTGGAGCTAAAATAGCACGTTCTTTCTTCTCCCGTATTTTCACGCAAAATGACGCGAAAAGTACTAAACTTTTCGAAACATTGTACATGACAATTTCAAAATCCATCTTTAAGGAACAGATTTCATTAAGGAAAAAATATCTATCTTTAATAACTGTTAGAACTAGTACCAGGTCACAGGCACTGCAGTGACATCAGTTGATGTCCTGAAAAGCTACCTAAGGCGATCCGTTTTTGAGAAAAACTTGTTTTAACATTACCGAAAATTAAATAAAAATTACGAGAAAACTACTAATATTTGAAAATAATTTACACGACATTAATTATAGACCTACATGTGGAGGACATATTTCATGAGGCGAAAAAAAAATCTATCTTCAATATAGTGGTTGCAGGAAGACCACGAAAATCTTTTGAACTTTTGTATATTTCGAACATTCAGAGTTGACAGTGAAAATGGTACCTATGCCATCTTTACAAATGTACTTCACTCTATTCGTATAAAATATTTATAGAAAATATTTGAAACCATTTTTGAGAAAATTTTGAAAATGTTCCAGGGGCTTAATATAAAGTTCTCTCAAAATTTAAAGAATATTTTTCAAAATCGCAGAACTTCGAGTCAGTCCATGATTGATTGATGATTATGGGCGCATCAACGGCTAAGGGCATTAGTCCCGTAAGTGTTGTGCATGTTTTCCTCTAGACGTGGGGGTGAGAGCAAGTGTAGTGTATGTTTTTACTCGGGAGGTGGGGGTGAGAGTGATCTTCATCCGCTGGATGGTGAGACTCGACGCCGATTTTCCCGTCGGCTAGCATAGTTTTCCCCTACCCGAAATCTCCCACCAGCGGTGCACCGCCCTAGCCTGGAAGCAAGGAACTTTTTTGGTCGTTTAGTGCACGTAAATAAGTATGTGTAAGTAACGGGTAAGGAAAGGTCAAGGAAGAGAAAGGAAAGATTGCGCGCAGTACGTAACTTATTTGTTAAGGAACTGCTCCGGTATTCCTCTGGTGTTGATCAGAGAAACCACAGAAAACTACCGAATGGAACAGCTGGCCGCTAGAATTCTCCTCCAGCGAGTGAGGTCGAACTAGCTATATAGCTAGTATCCAAAATCCCGCTACCGTCGGGACTCGAACCTAGGACCTCCTGGTCAGAGGCACTGCGTTGAGTACGTCTAGACTGACAGTGGAATATTTATTTTGCCAAAATTCCTACGAATAATTTTGGTTTAATGGTATTCACAGGTTGACGGGACAGCTGGAGGGACCGAGTGACGGTCGGACAGACAATCAGACACTGACGGAAGGACGTTCTGAAACAAAATCAGCACTTTTTGAGTCTTTTTGATTCCTTAGTCATACGAATGAAACAAGACAAAAAAGGACTTTGAAGTGAAACCTATCCTTCTACATCTTATAGGGCACACTCAAGTCTAAGGTGACCAGACGTTCCGTATTAGCTGGGACAGTTTTTGGAGTCCCTGTCTCGTATTATTTTGAATGGAAAACGGGTCGCCAAAATGTCCTGTTTTTGTGACAATGTCTAATGGGCACAAATTGCCATCATCTGTTTTAAATTTATCATAATGTATTCCGTTGGGTTTGCAGTAGTAAAGTAAGAGCGAGTTGATAATACGCTCATTTACCAGGTAAGTGTTTCGCATAGTATTGAAATCAAGAAAGGAGAGATTCAGTGTGGTTCTACGAAGGGAAAATTAGCTATCGCGTCATTTGAGCTTGAATATGCTTTATCGTTGTCGATATGGTTGTCGAGAAATCCAACAATCCTAACCTTCAGCTTTAAGTTTCTGTGCGACCAAGTACGCAATCTTAATTCAGTAATACGGGCCAACTTTATAATGAATAAAAGTGCAAATGAAACAAATGAGAAAATTACTTTTTCGCGAAAGAAAGTAACGGAAGCCCTAGTAACGAAAACGTGAATAAATCCAGTTGCGAAATTTAGTAAAAAAATCCTCTAACACGTGGTGCAGCCAGAATCCATGATTTGTGGGCCCTTGATATCGAATAGTCGACTGACGGCAAAACGTCTGTCTGGCCGTCTGTGAACAACGATAGCGGCTAAACCGTTAGGCCAATTTTCTATAAAATTGATATTCCCCTGTCGATCTTGCTGATGTCTTGCTGATGATATTTTAATTTTGGAGTGTATTGTACATGAAGCCTCTGGGAAATTTTCCAAATTTTCAAAAATATTGCTTGATCGTCTTTAATTAAATTTTGTTATTGGATAGAGTGATGGACGTTCAAGAGAATGGTGCAGAAGAATCTCATGTTCTAAATCATGTTTTAATCTCATGTTCAGAAACTAATGTTTCGAAAATTGGAAAAATTAAAATATTTTCGGTATCTTCCTACAACTAACATATTAAAGATGGAGATTTTTTCATTTAATAAAATGTTCCTTAAATATAGATTTTGAAATAACGTTATGCACAATATTTAGAAAATTTGAGTATTTTTCGCGCAATTTTGAGTAACATATCTTTCCCCTACCCATCTTGCGTTGAATTGAAGATTGCTAGTATAAATGGAAACAAAGTACTCGCAAAGGTATGTGTACTCATAAGCACTCATACTCATACGCACTCATAAGCGTAGCAGTCGTTGGTCGATTTCTAGGATAAACGTTTCGGTCGATGTTGCGATGTACGAATAAAATTGTGATGTAAATAGTGCACTGTTTTGTCAGTATTCAATGATCCTTCGCAAAAGGCTCTATTTAATGTTATTTCAACGCCGTCAATAATTTTCTTTTTCAGAACTTTGCATTCTTGGAAAAGACTGCCGGAACCAAAGAGCATATTGCATTAGAGCACAACCAGAGAAGATGCATACAAATAAGACATCTGTACGAACAAAATTGTGACCCACTATATATGTGCGTGTACGAGAAAGAAACTATACTTGGGTTTTTCTCTCGTGGCAGCTGAGGGTATTATCTTCAAGATAGAATATTGCACGACTTTTCGCGTCTTTCTCGGTCGTGCCGCTACAGTCGCATGATCGCGACCGTATCAAGCAGTGCTGCAGATCAAGCGACTCTAGCGGCACGGCCGAGAAAGACGCGAAAAGCCGTGCCATATTCTATCTTGGAGATACTACCCTCAGATGCCTCGTTAGAAAAATCCAAGTATAGTGGTGCTAGAAAATGGTGCAGACTTTTTCTTATAAGTTAGTTTCCTGTTCTCTTGAATCGAGGGTACCTTTTAGTTTTCGCCTCATCCTCTTCCCAGCAGTTATCGGCGCCTAAAACACTTACCAGATCCTCTCACGGTCCCTATCGCCCCTCCACATTCCAGTAAGGAATACCTGAGCGATCCCCGAATTTCGCGTAGGTCTGTCTCGGTCCTGTACCTTCACATACTTGCCCACAGAATCTCTTGGCCTGACCTCGGTACCATTGTCCTCGGTGTAGGCAAGGCTGGACAGTGTTTAAATAGTTGTATTTGAAAGAATATTTTGTATTTGAAAAAATATTTTTTTGAGATTTTTGAACATGTATTTCGGAACAATATTTAAATACATAAAATAGGTGTATTGAAAAAATAAATACTTACAATACTTTAAAAACAATAAAATTCGTATATCTTAGTTTTGCTTTCATTCCGAAGTTCATGGAACAATTTACCCAGATATGTCTGAATTTTTTGTTTACTTTCGTTGACTTTTTGGTTTAAATACATCAAGAAAAATCATCTGAATGTAAATATAGTATTTTTTGTAGAACATATGTGAACAGTATTTTAAATACTCGAATTGAAGTTCACTATTCTCTTCAATCATTGAGAGTTCGTCTCGCTTAAGATCTGTGAAAGTACAATTTTACGCATAATCAACTAAATGAATCAACAAAGTCAATATACTCTCATATTCCTACTATCCTTTGAAAAGAACACCTAACTTGAGGAAATAATTTTATCTTAATTTTTTACAATATTTTCTATATTCTACATTACTCACGCAAAAGTAAATACACGTAGTTTTGGCATAATATCAATAATAATATTAATAATAATAACAATAAATAATAATAATAATAATGCTGATGTCATAACTTATAATTAATCTGAAATTTGTACTAATTTATGGTAATTGATAATTACAATATATTGTTGCCATAAAAAGATCGTCTCATATTATTTCAGTAGTATATATACCTTTTGTGGCTCTCACACGCATCCAATATTTATAAATGAGGTCTCTAAAGGAAGAGAATTTCACGGAGACGTAAAAAATTGCATTTTTACTTAAAAAATACCAAGGATTTGTTTTAAAAATGCATGTAAATATTCATGTCAAATGCACCCCGCAACACTCGATAGCATTTTTGAAACTATATCGTTAAATAACTCTTGGACAAAGCGTTCAAGGGCCTTGAAAGCTAACTTTTTGAGGCCAAGTGACTCAAAGAAACTTTCCTCACACCGTTATTTACAGGATAAGATCTTCCTGCACATTGTATTATTTTTTTCCGGTCCGACGCTTCCCAATATTACCCCACCTGTTCAGAAGCGAGCAGAATCTCCTACTTAATGTGAAATTAAACTAATTACTCGATGTAATACGAGATTGAATAACACAGGTGTACCTCTCTGCTCGGTAATAAAGTTAAATACGAACAGTTGTACTGACAAGGCTGTATTGTATTGTTATCAATTTCAAGGAGACACATACTAAAACAAGTGACGGAGGATAAGAGGTTCTTGAAGAAAAAATATATTACAGGCTTAGTATGGAAATGGAAAAATAGGGATGAGGGTGGGTACATGCGAGAGTTCTCGCACAGGTACGCTAGTAAGATACAATTGTATTTAATGTATTCGGAGTATTTCAAGTATTTTAAACCCGTATGTTTTTAGCAAATCAAAACCCAATATACGTTGATTATGCATTTAAATACTAAATTTAAAGTATTTTCTCCAACACTGGGTCTAGGCATCTAGTTCCTCAATTACACAGCTTCCTCTCAGACCATGAAATTCTTATCATTTTCTTATACTACATGTATTACTCTGTATACTCTAGGGTCAGTCCAAAGGGAATGTCTCCTATTTTTTTCTACTTTAATAAAACTAGAACTAAAACTGAAAGGGACAACTTAAGCAGTGTCAGTAACGAAGGACACACGATCGTCTCATATCATTTCGTGAAGGAGAAGTTTCAAAATTTTCAGACAATATTTAATCCACTATCTTGTGTATATATTTCAATCTACTTAGTTTTTTTCTTGCAACTATCTTAAAGAATATATGTGCATTTACTGTTGCGATATCTAGAATATTGCATAAGATCTGTATGTGGCAAATGTATTGAAACGCATTGCGTTTCTGATGCCAGATACGTTTGAATTCCGCGGTCGTCATGGCTATAGCGAACGGCGAATCGATCCGAACGGGTCACCTAGAATAGGGAACGAAACTTCAGTGGCGGTCGGTCAGTGAGGCAGAGAATGCAGAAGGGACGCCACGTTCGATGGTGGCAAAGGCGAGGAGACGGCATGAAGAAAATCCGAGTCCATCGATGTAGGACGGTTTTGGAACGAATGAAAATAACAGGACAGTAATTAAGTGATATACTATGAGTGGAGTAAAGAAACTACAAAATAAGTGAAAAAGAGAGACCGAGCAGAGAGGCAGATTTGGCGACACGTGGTCGTATGAAACCGAAGCTAATGAGGTGAGTGTTGTTTGACGCAAGTATGGAAGTATATCCAGACTACATCAACAAACCAAAGATCTCCGGAGTGACAAACCAATATTTTCGTGGACGATATACAAGAGGCGTCGATTTCGCTCTTGTTTTATTATAAAACTAAACAGTCTTCAGCGTCTTTTCCCGGTGTTCTATGTGCTGAAGCTCTCATGTAAAGTACTCAGGATTTGAACATTTTTATTCATTCTGTACTTATAGTCTGTGAGAGTGACCAAAGTTGTTCATGTAAAATTCAGAATGATACAAATACCTTGATTTTTTTTAGAGGTTTTGCTTCATGTGGCAAATCTCGTTGATTTCTTCTAATTGTATGAACGAACAGTATGAACGAATTGTATGAACTGAACGAAGCTTATTTTATTCATTTCCAGCTATTCTCCCAATGACACGGAAGAAAAAAGTTATCGGTCACTTTCAAGCCCTTCCCCAGAATGGTTCTGTGAGTTTTTATACTACATTTTCCGAAAGAGGCTGAGACTGAAGTCTTGATTGATCTTTTCCAAGGTATTGAAATCCATTTATAAAATATTTAGTATCAACCAGTATCCAAAACTTTATCCAATTTTATCTGGTTTATTAGTCATGTATTGAATAAACCTACATCTGTTCTGTAGATTTGTTCATCAATGGTCAAATTATCCCCTGGATTGAAATAAGTATAACCAATTTTGAACAAAGATTTCTCAGATACAGTCGACTCCGCTTATAGTGAACTTTGATATAGTGAACCATCGATTACAGTGAACTTAAGTCACTGGTTCCGTTTCACTCACATTCCAACTAAATATAAGTGAACGTAGGAAATACGTTTTGGAAATTAATTCCCTCCTGGAAAAGAATATATCGTCTCAGTGCCACAAATTCCAACACTAGGCAGCTTGAAATAAAATGTCGTCGGCCAAAGGTTATAATAGAAGATGTCTCCCCTGAGGTGAAGGTAGGGGTGCGGGAATGGGCCTTACTGATGACCTTATGCCACTCAGTTTCACTGCGCAAAGACCGTTTCCTGCGTGGGCTACAACTGGCTTCCGCGACGCGCCATTGTTGGCTTCAGTTTCAATCTTGGAGTTCCTTCAGATTCCGCGGGACAAAACGCGTTGAGTTCTACGTGGGCGACAGGAAGCACGCGACTGCCACAGCCTGGCGATCTCCACCGTGCCGTGCGGAAAATCGATCAGTTTCATTAGCCGCTTGCGACATCCTGCAACCGAACGCCTCTCGTTTGTTATTAGGCGAGTAAAAGGGTCTTCGGGGAGTGGGACGGTATTCCAACAGTGCACGAGGCATTGAAGGGTGCATTACTATATTTATACACAGAGGACAATGCAGAGTCAAGTATGGAGAGAGCACGGACTTGGGAAAAGAACCTACAGATATTACAAATGGAAAAGTACGACGAAAACAATTGAAAAGACATTGGTTTTTGTAAAGATAAATAATGACATTGAAATTTTCAGTTTGTGTCGTTAATATATTTTGCTATATCTCTAGGTTAATAAAATCAATCGTTATAAAGAAATTCTGTTTAAATTTGACATCATCGGATATAGTGAACGAAAAAAGGTTAGCCCCAGAAGTTCATTATAACTGGAGTCAACTGTACTTGATGCATGTGTGTGTGACACCAAATTCTCCTCGGGCATAAATCAATCTAAGAAATACCAATAACTCATTTTTTGATAACATCCAATAAGGATTAGTAGTTTGAGCAATCTTTATTGTTAATTTCATGATAATGTTAAATATGTGTGATTTATTAGAAACGTCTAGGCGCTGAGAGAAGAATCTTCAGCTACATTTCTCTGTGAGTGTTTAGTAGGCCCCAGCAACATCATGGAGAATATTATGAGACATGTGTTTGCTATGATCGAAAGGATCCAGTAAACTCGCCCATTTATTTATTTTTTATTCATTTATTTATTTTTTATTCATTTATTTATTTTTTATTCATTTATTTATTATTTATTCATTTATTTATTATTTATTTATTTTTTATTCATTTTTTATTTATTATTCATTTTTTATTTATTATTCATTTATTTATTTTTTATTTATTTATTTATTTATTTATTAATACATTTTAGTCAAAAACTGTATGTGACGTATGGGGGGAGAAAATCATCTGCGCACGCTTTCCTGAGTTTCAGAATCCCTTCCCAACTATTTAACTATTAATAGTTGAAAGATGAAATAATAATAATAATAATAATAATAATAATAATAATAATAATAATAATAATAATAATAAAATTGAAAAAGCGAGAGATTAACATTTCAAAAACTAAATATTTTTATTGCCGAATTTTAGACAACTTATTTGTAACGGTAAACGAACGGATTTGATTTTTCTCTATTGCTAACAAATAGAAACTCACCCTAAGCTATACTACCACTACAAGCAAAAAGAAAGCTCAACAAAACGTGCGCATAGTGAAGCTACATTTACGTCCAGAAGCAAATCAAGGGGCCATCTCAGCATTTGCTCAATGGATCAGTTGACCAATGGACCATTGATTTCCGTCTGCTGCTTTTCCTACATCCTGCATAATATTGGACATTAATACTTCATCAGAATTCTTGATTTCATCATCCTTGTCAATTTCTTCCTCAGAAAAGACTCCGTTACTGTCACTGCCACCTTTACATTCAATAACATGTTGAAGTCCATAGTAAGTAGTTAATGTAAGTATTTCTTGTGCACTGTCTTTTTCCTGTACCCATTACGTCAGGGTTACCATGTATCTTCCTTTTGGAGGACATGTCCTCCTTTTTTAATAGCTCTCTTGTCCTCCCTGCTCTTTTAAATTTATATGGATTGTCCTCCTTTTTGATCTGTTGAATTGAAAATACTACTGGCATAATTTTAAAATACTTTAATTCATTATAGGGACTCAACATCTTGAATATCTACATTTTTATTCAAATAAATGGCCTGGATTAGGCTGATTCTGATATAAAAATTATGTATGCTTAATGTTTGGTGGATAATGAAGGTGAGTGCGGGAGCGAAGTTATCCAATGGGAGCTTTCATTTTTAATGTCGCAAAGTCTAATATGATTTTAAAGACTATTAATGGTTAGAAATTGTTGAGTACATTGTCTATACATCTGGAGTATAAAAAAGTAAAATGCACCCTTTTCATTGAAATCTCCTTTTTTTCGTAAAATGTCCTCCGCTGGGAAAAAAATTCTGGTAACCCTGCGATTACGTACGGTAAAGTTTCACACACAACCACGACTTACCAATCTGTTCTGCACACCAACAACTACTATTGATTTCAAAAGAACAAGATGCATCCGGCGATTTCTAACGGATCGCTATCATCATGCATCGGATTTCAAGAAAGCAGGAATGGAGGTATCTATCTGAAACCAGAGATCTAAAAGTTCCTACGGAAACGGAACTATGAGACAAAAATGCAATAGCAAGACTTGGGAAAGTGTACTGTATTAATATGACACATGGCGGTCCTTCTTGGTATATGTAAGATTTTTGAAAATCACATGATTGGGCATTACAACACATGAAGTTCATGCACTAAAGAAAGCACTTTCAAAGAACCAGTTTTCTAACTCGTACAACTCCAACAGTATGTTGTAGTATTTATCGCAAATATGTCATTTTGACACACTCGGTACTTTTAGCCTTGAACGCCCCCCCCCCACCTCCGGCTCACCCCACACTGTTCAGGATTTTTAGTACTGCAACCTATTTGCAATTATATGTTCTATAATCGTACACGGAAAAGTCTTTACCACCAGGTCCACGTATCAGTATCAATGCACTGTAGTAATTGAGATAGTGATTGACGTTAGTTTCTAATTTGTGAGACGCGTTGGCAAGATGAAATATTGCCCAGATCGTCCTCGGTGCCCACACGAGGAAATGCAAGTAGAGAACGGCCGCGCGGTTCACTGATAGGTTATCGGAACTGTTGATATTTGTGTTGGTCTTGTGTCATTAGAAAACCAGATATGCGCAGCATTATTATTCTTCAAGGCTTCCGAAACAGTAAATGGCGTTCCTGTAAGTCTATCTCTCTCTCTGTCTCTCTCTCTCTCTCTCTCTCTCTCTCTGTCTCTCTCTGTCTCTCTCTGTCTCTCTCTGTCTCTCTCTGTCTCTCTCTGTCTCTCTCTGTCTCTCTCTCTGTCTCTCTCTCTCTCTGTCTCTCTCTCTCTGTCTCTCTCTCTCTGTCTCTCTCTCTCTGTCTCTCTCTGTCTCTCTCTCTGTCTCTCTCTCTGTCTCTCTCTGTCTCTCTCTCTGTCTCTCTCTCTGTCTCTCTCTGTCTCTCTCGCTCTCTCTCTGTCTCTCTCTCTCGCTCTCTCTCGCTCTCGCTCTCGCTCTCGCTCTCGCTCTCTTTTTCCGTTAGGGAAATACAGTCTTAAGCGGGCTCTGCTCTGTTATCTGTGTGCTTGCAAAATTGCGAATGGGGAGAAGATAGAGAAGGAACGATCGCGCGCGGCCCGTGGTCGTTAAAGGACTGTTGAAGCATCTGCCTAAAACTGATCGAAAGGAAATACAAAATCGTCAGATCAGAGTAGTCTGCCTCTTTATTTTCATCCGGTCGGCTATGGTGAATGGTTTTGCCTTACCTATTTGGTCGATGTCTGAAATCATGTACCTACACGGATCACACAAAATTCGATGAAGGCAATTGATCAAATTATAATTAACAAAACTACTACTCGATATGAAGTTGAAACAAAAGATTTAGGATACAGTGACCACGATGCACAAATTCTTACCATTATAAGAAATGCGATCACTGACACAATAAATAATACACGTATGACTAGATTGTTTACTAAAAGTAAAATTAAATTATTCATTGACTACTTGATGCAGGAGTCATGGGAAGCGGTTTATAATACTGTTGATACAAACGACAAATATAATTCTTTTTTTTCAACTCTTTCAATTCATTTTAACACTTGCTTTCCTCTTCAAAAACGAAAATTAAATATTTCACGGAAAAGCAATTCTTGGATAACACAAGGGATTAGGACATCTTGTAAAAACAAGCGAATTCTTTCTTTCATTTCTAAACGTCATGACGTATCTCAAGATTTCCTTATCTACTTTAAAAAATACAAAACATTGTTACGAAAAGTCATAAGGCAGGCTAAAATCATGAAAAACGATCAGGATATTTTGAACTCAAATAATAAAACAAAAGCAATGTGGAATATAATAAAAATACTACCAAATCAACTAGAAAACCCGTAGAGAATGTTGTTTTAAAATATAACGATATAAATGTAAACGATCCGGCAACAGTGGCTAGTCTCTTTAACCAATACTTTTCGAGAATTGCTGCCGATCTCACTAAGGGTCTTCAGGCACAAAATTCAAAAACAGACAGTTCACCCAAAATTTTAGACACAATGTTCGTTTCCGAAACTTCTTCCTATGAAATTCTCAAAATAATCGGTAAACTAAAAAATAAATATTCGTCCGGTTTAGATGAATTCCCAGATTCTTTGTTAAAGACTTGTGCGTATGCCATTATACACCCGTTAACTCACATATTTAATGCATCTTTATGCACTGGAACGTTTCCAGATATTTTCAAAACAGCTAAAATTAAGCCGCTCTTCAAAAAAGGCAACAAAAATGAAATTCAAAATTATCGGCCCATCTCTCTTCTATCAGTTTTTTCAAAAATATTAGAGAGACTTTTTTACGTACGAATGGAAACCTTTCTCACTAAACACGACGCGCTTTCAGATTGCCAACATGGATTTAGAAAATCAAAATCAACGGAAACCGCTATATTTTCTTTTCTTAAAGATGTCGCCTCATCATTAGATCAAAACGAGGCACCTATTGGATTATTTTTAGATCTCTCAAAAGCTTTTGACATCATTGATCATGACATTTTACTTTCAAAATTACCTTCATATGGAATCCGTGGTATTGCTCTAGATTGGTTATGTTCGTACCTTAAACAACGATCTCAGAAAGTTGAAATACCTTACTGGAATGATGGAACATTACGTACGCACCTTTCCGACTCTTTGCCCGTTGCATGTGGAGTTCCTCAAGGATCGATTTTAGGCCCTATTCTGTTCCTACTTTACGTAAACGATATGCCCTCGACGATTCGAAACGGAAGAACGGTTCTCTTTGCGGATGATACGAACATTCTTTGCAATAAAGAAACCGTAAATAGTACAATATCAGATGTTTCAAATTGGTTCCGAAATAACAAATTAATAGTAAACGAAAAGAAAACGGTTTTAATGCAGTTTTCCATTTCAAATAAACAATTCTGTGCACCATTGAAAATAGACAGTGTACCATTGACTGATGTTAAGGCAACAAAATTTTTAGGTCTCTCAATTCAGTCAAACCTTAAATGGAGCGTCCATTTAAATGAATTGAACACAAAATTAAGTTCATTATGCTACGCGTTCAGAATTCTTGCAAATTCAGTCAGCCTTCATACTGCTCGTTGTGTATACTTCGCGAATGTTCATTCCCGCCTGAGATATGGCATAATATTCTGGGGAAATATATCTTATAGCTCCCAGACTTTTAGATTACAAAAACGAATTGTACGAATAATAACCAAATCCCACCCACGTGATTCTTGTAAGCCTATCTTCATTAACCTAGGAATTCTACAATTACCGTGTCTGTTTATTTACGAATCAGTGGTTTTTGTAAAAAATGACTTGCTCAAGGGCGGGAATATTTTTTCAGAAAATGCCGAAGTCTATTACTATAACACTCGACGTAGAAATCATATTCATCAGGTGACAGTATCAACAGCTCATTACAAAAAATTCACATACAATACATGTACATTATTTTACAGCACTTTGCCAGATGACATTAAACGATTAAATTCAATAGAAAAGTTTAAATCACAAGTGAAATCGTTTCTGCTGCATAACTGTTTCTATACAATTAGAGACTATACTGAGCATCACAAGAAAAGTAACATTAATTTTAACAATGATACACAATGCATTAATTACCATTTGGACTGTATAAATGAGTATAAACAACCTGTAACAACTATTGTAACACAGCTTCCGGGTCAATGACCCCCATCTCGATCAGGTTTTCGTCCAGTTTCCCTGATCCATTGAGCAAATGCTGAGATGGCCCCTTGTTTCGCTTCTGGACATAAATG
>BLKR01007756.1:0-31765 GCA_011170035.1 Teleogryllus occipitalis
ATATTGTAATGATCCATCGTTTCGAGACCAAAACCCCAGATGCAACGTTGCCAAAAAAGTGACAAAGAATAAACTTGTATATGGAGTGCAACGGTGCCGATAGAAAACATTTTTGTAAGTCCAAATTAAAATAAGGAATTGTAGCGCGTGAAATTTGGGGAAAATTGAACATAATCGTCCGGTAGAGCAGAAAATATAGAATGAAATAAAACAAACGGCATCAAATTCGGTCAACACCTTCAGCAGATATAAATTGAAACATAATTGAAATTTTCTAATAACATGAACAGAATACGGCCATTGTTGAAGTATAAAATAAAGATTATAAACAGGGTTTTTTAAGAATTATGACAAAACGCACGGACCGATTCGGCTAAAACATTGGGAAATAATAGACTAAAATACGGGAAAGACGACAAAGTTAGTGTCAACTTTGTCGCACGTTCGGAAGCAGAGTAATGATAAAATATTTGGAAGTTACAATGAACCAAAAGGGATAAACAAATGATGCCATGTTAAGAAGCGAAGATAGTCTTTTGGAATCAACAGAGGAAAAAAGCAAGCGAGTGGCAATTATTTTGTTACAGAAATCTTCTGTAACAATGTAAGTTACTAGAAAAAAAATTCCGATGGGAGTCAGATGTGTCGTGAACACTGGGGGGAACGCTTCGTGTGCGCGAAATTGGCGTGTTGTTAAGTTTTTCAAAAGTGTAGAAATTTAAATAGAAATAACGTTGTGATGGGTGTTAGAACTTTGCAATACTAGGAAAAGGAACAAAATTCGGGAGTAACTTGAATTTTTTTTTTTAGTAGGACTTGATGTGATTACGAATCACGAAATGTATTTTATTTTCGTGTAAGAAAATTCAACGCGACGAACATTTCGTTATGGAATATAAAAGAATAGATACCCGGATCAGTACGATTGGACGATTATTTTCAATATAAACGGATGAGATCGGTAGTAATTTCAAGAAGTGACGTGTTCGACGACACGCGGAAAATAGTTGTGTTTCGTTTTGTCTGTTTTGCCGAGCGGTATACCGCGAACACATATAATTTTATTAGTCGGTGACGGACTGGCAGCTGAATGGTAACACTTATGCGAATAATAGCGGTTTGCGAGAAGTGGTTTCTGAAGGCGACCGCGAGCAGGAGTAGACGGCGACCGCACATCGAAGAGCATTGGACGGCGGCCACCAGACATCCCTGTTACGAGAGCTGAGCCGCAAAACAGGGAAGTGACACGCGTATATATGTGTGTGTGTGTGCCTGAATTCCTTGCAGATGCTTCATTGAAGACGCATTCCATAACTAAAGAGAATTATCGAAGATCAAGTTTTGTCAGTAGAATTAAAATAAGAAATAGTCAAAAGAAAAGTAGGGAATGCGCATTCGATGTATGAATGGGATTTTTATATTGTTTTGTGTTATTGTGTGTGAGTGATTTTCGTTGTTGTGTGTTATTTTTTCTGTTTGGAATGTTTATGTTATAGGGCACTATGTACTAGTGTAGAAAGAAAGACGGTGAATTGTCGCCGTATCCAATGAAAAGAGGGAAGGCTAGGAAATATTAATAAACGATCGAACCAAAATGTGGTTCGTTTTTATCGATCAAAAATATTCGTCGTTATTTACCCCAGCACGCACAATCCGTTTGGATTCCTGTATAGGACCACCAGCTTACCCACGGTACTAGATAGTCGAAAAGGGAAAAAAAAAGGGGGGATTCATTATATATGGCTGTTCAAAGCGCGGGCGAGGATAAGCGAGGACGATAGAGAAAGATACATTACAATAACCCTGAAATTTGAAAATGCGTCTATTGTTAAAACTTTGGATATTCAATTACAATGGTGTTTGAATTTACATTCTAAAGATATTTTAACCAATTTATTACTTAATATGGTAAGTAGAGTTCATTTGTATATTACACTCAACGATGTTTGTGGACTCGATCGGCAGCATAATGTTAATTTTTCAGCGGGAGTATTGGGGTCTTACATCTTGGATGGCGTTGCACGAACCCATAAACATGGATTCTGGCTACGAGTGACAGAGGAAATAGTTTACTACAAATAGGAACAAGGTCTATTCAATTTTTACTTTCTCGGTACTGCTTCCGCACTATCGAGAAACTATGGTAATGCGACGGGGTAAAACGGCGAATTTTTGACAGGTAAACTCTTATTGATGGGTCCTGGTAACGAAAAAATCTTCCCTACATATAGTAAATTACTTCGTATTTATAGTACATTAAGTTGTCTGGCTGGGATGAAAAATGCCACAGATCCAGGACCAGATAAGGTAAAAGTTAGCTCCATATCTTTACGATGCAATAGTGTCCCTATTGCACACGCAAATTCTTTACATTGGCTTTGTGCGTTCCGGGTGGAAAACTAATCGCACCATCCTTATCCCGAAAGAAGATAAGGATAATAAGTTTGTCATTATCACCCCATCACGATTAGTTCTCTACTATGCAGAATATTTTGGGACAATATGGACAAACGCATTCCATCAGTTTAATCCAAGCAAAAAAGGGTTTGTCCCTGAAGCTGGCTGTTTCGTTAATGTGCAAATTCTTTACAAAGTACCCTGTGACATGAAAAAAGCAGAGGGTGGAGTCGGCGCTGTGCTAGATATATCCAAAGTATTTGAAACAGTTCCTCGCGCAGTGATTGGTTGGGCTCTGTTCAGAAAGAGGATCCCCGACGTCTTTATAAATTTGGTAATGGGCACTGTCGTCTTTCAGCACTCCTCGAAAGGCATTGAGGTGTCAATTCGTAGAGGAGTTAAACAGAGCGATCCCTTGTCACCACTCTATTTTAATCTCATTATGGAGTGCCTGCTTGAAAAATAGAACTATAAGTCAGGATACACGCTATTGTGAAAGGAGTGAGTCTGTGTTAGCATTTGCTGACGATCTGGTGCTCTTAGCAAACGATGCCCCAGGAACATAAGAATTGGTTGATAATGTGGTTGAATATCTTGGAGCTCTCGGAATGACATAGTCCGTCACAAAGTGTTCATCATTTCAAATTACAACCTTTGAACGATTCCAGTTTATTGAGGACTCCTGCCTTGAAAAATTGGGAGAGGGAATTCATCTGATATGTAATGATCATATCCTTCCTAGGAGTGAACTATTATATATGGAACGGGTTCCCATCTAAAGAATTCTATCAAATTTGATGGAAACAGTTATAAGGCTTCACAAGGCTCATAACGCCCATAAAGAAGTTGGCCTACTTAATTACTTCATACCTACATAATATCACATTACCTCTTCCAATTGGTTTTATCGATTCGTACGTCGATGCTCAGGGAAGCGGACGGTCAAATCAGAATGGCAGTCAAACAGTTTCTACATCTGCATATGACTACTGCAGATTGATTATTCTACCTGGCCAAGAGAGATGGAGCACTGGAATTGCTGTTGATCCCCCAACACGTTTCTAAACCTAGGGCTACAATTTACAGGTTACGAACCTAGGGTTACAAGTAGAACAATCTGCAGATTCTATTTACAGATGGCTGGGCACCTGTCCGAATTTCGTCCAGCGGACATTTAACACGCCAAACTATTGAGACTCAACTGGTCCTACTTTGAACAAGATTTATGGGCTTATAAGAAGAAATGACAAGGTACCCGCCTAGAAGAAGCTGGGATCCCAAGGAAGATCGGCTAAGGCGCATATAAACGATCCAATTGAAATACCATGTTTGAAAGATTATAATATTCTGGAACCTGGTATTTTTATTACTGCACTCCAATTGACGTCCATTACCGCTTCCAATAAATAAATCTACTCTTAGTACAGGAATGGCCAGGGAGGATATATACTGCAAGGAAGTGTAATACAGCAGTAGAAACAATGAATCATATCCTGGACCAATGCATTTTTAGTAAGCCAGCAAGAATAAAGTGTCATGGCGAGATCAACAACTTCATAGAGGGGACGATACAGAAAGAATCAGACTCCGTGTTGTTCCCCGAAGTCACGTTCTTCGTTGCCGAAGGGGTTAGACTCAAACCTGACCTGGTAATAAAAAGCCGAGAATGGGCTGCTCCACGTGTTTGACGTGACTGTCCGCCACGAGAATGGAGCCTTCTGAAAGCAGGAGAGAAAAAGGAGGTATAATACCAACCAAACATTCCCTGACAGCCCAGTTTCATGGAGTTCCCAACGCCGGAATTCTGCCAGTAGTGGTTGGAACCTCTGGGGCTATGCCAAGATTCAGTCAGTGCCCACAAGATGTTGAGGATCGCGTCTAGAGGCGATCTACTACCTTTAACTGCTCTCAAAAGCTCTCTTAAGTTCTACACACAATTTGGAAATTACGATAGAGCAATTTAAAATTGCTGGAAATAAATGCAAAAAAGGAACTAGGTCCCCACTTGGTACCCTAGAAAAGTCTAGATAACACAGGGAATCCTAAAATGTCTAGACAAAACGTCTCTCTGTCCGTCCGTCTGTGATCAACGCTAGTGCCTAAACTGTTCATCTGATTTTCTCCAAAATTGATATTCCCCAATCAATTGCCCCTGGCTGATGTCGCAGCCAGATTTTCTCACAAATGACACTAATGTTTTTTGAAAATATTACGAAGTACATTTTTCTTAATTGTGCAAATCCAATTTTCATTGAACTCTCAAAATTTTCGAAAATCGCAACGGTGAGAAATAATGCGAGAATATGTTTTAGCACCTCTAGTTGGCATTGGCAGTGAGGGGAGGTAGGCATTTGTACTTTCACACGGGGCGTCCTCGAGAATGTAGGTAGTACTCTAATGTACCCAAATGCAAACTGGTTTTCTGCTACCAATAACAATACAAAAAGCCTCCAACTCTCATCCACAGCACCACGCATATTTGATTTCATGAGCAACCTATTTCGTGCACAGAGTGTGCCTTATTAGGGCGTCCAAACTTTTCCAGTTAACCGCTCTCAGTTTCAATTACTCTGGAATTCAATTGATAATTAATTACGCACTGTGAATCTCGAACAATTCATTGAATATTCCAATTTCTTGCGCCAATGATGGCTTTGTATGCTCTTCAAAACGAATCATTTTCATATGACATATCGGAATACATGATCATTTTTGATAAGAGATAATTAATCGAAGTGAAGGTAGTACCCACAATATGAATTATTAACAAAAAACAGCATTAAAATATACGACCTTGTTCATGCCATGAATTTATTTATTACAATTTAAACATGCTTCATCCTGTTTTTAATTATTTCAAACAATACACAGCAACCATCTGCCATTTTATTTTCATTTGGGTGGAACTTTCCATTTGAGTTTGGTAGATATTTGTCTTTTAACATTTTTTGAACTTCCCTAAATCAAGTATTTTTTATATTACAATTTTATTTTACCTGAAAAGAAAACAATTAGAAAACAATTTAATCTACATTCATAGATTTGCCTGATATATACATACGTGTTTTATAAATTTAATATGATTAAAATTGTATAATTTGGATAAATTGTTCACGATTAATATCATTTACTAATTTTAATAGATAAAATGTCTTGATAACATGATCAAAATAATGTTATACACACAGTTATTGGGATAAAAATGTGTGTTTTTAAATCCAAATTTCCACCCCACGTGTTATTTCACTCTCAATAACTGAAGAAAAAATGTCAATTTCCTTTTTTACCTAGTACATTTTCGTTTCATAATACCCAATTAAACATTGTGTTTGCAGATCTCTTTTTATTTTCATATACTTTATATTTCGATCGTCGCTCGCATCTTTATTAATTTTAATTTTAAGAAATGGCAATCCCGTCAATATCCAAATGTACGTTTGTAATTTTGTCTTATCCATTCTTCCAAAGTAAAATCATATCCCATTTAAAATGTTTTCTTTATATTGATGATTTCATACACACCTCATTTCATACCTCACTTCTCATATTCTTCTATTAATTTACTTCACATCTATTCCACGCCTTCAAAGCCCAGTTATTTACAATCAGAATAAATAAAACGCATAACGTTTTATTTCCAACTGAAATACCCATGCCCAAATATTTATTCTTCATAGACTATAAAGACTTGCTTATACATACAAACTATATTGAACACATATCCAAATAATTTAGGAACTTTACCTTAAAGTAAACCTTTTGTTAAATGAATGCTATCCAATATGTTTTTTACTCATTCACGTCTCCATATACTTTATTTCCCATTCAAATCATCTTAGGCGTACAGTTTTCCAAAACTGCCCTTAATTTATTCAGCAGTTTGCTGTCATATGCCTTTTATGAAAAAATGTAAAAATGGCTTCTTGATACCAAGCATAATTTTTTACATTCACTGTTTAGTAACAAAAATTTGATCAATTTTATATCTCTCTGTTCAGGCCAGCCTGAGTTTAATCTTCATTTCCTTAGTAATTTTCTTTTTTTAAAACCTGTTAGTTTTTTGCTTCACAATCTAAACCATACATACGATAATCAGTTACCCAGCTCTTTACACTCTTCGTCCGTTGCATGTGGTTTGATCTCTTCCTGTCCACCATTCCACGTAAGTGAGGTAATTCGACCCGCTTTGTTCTGCTGGTGAAAATCGTACCATTTTATTTCCGATTCTTGCACAGCATTCTAAAAAGAATAACAAAAACAGGGTTAAGTTAAGGTCTTAAAACTTATTTTGGGTATATGAAGTCACATACTGAAGAGCTCGAGTTCATTTGAATTCTCTCCCCAGGAACAATTGATTGGCATTATTTTATAAAAGCCTTTTGTAATGAAACATAATTTTAACAATATTTCTATCGATTCTTTTTCATGTAAATTTATAAGCTCTAGAATGTAATATCAAAGTATTTTTTATTTAAAATTTCGTTTTACAATGATCGTTTGTACCAAAAAAAGCTAGTGATGCCAAAACAGCACGTAATTTCGCGAAATATTTTTAACACTAACGGAATATAATACTACGTGAACGCGTAATCATATTTGGCCTTGCTGATATACTAACTCAGGTTATTAGGTTTAGCAGGCATATAGCATTATCACGATCGCCCAGTCGGTATAACAACCTTTCCGATGTTTTAAAAAATTGAATATTTGCAATTTTGGAAAATCATAAAATTCAACAAAAATTAAACTTGCATTCTTTTTGTTAGCGTAATTTGTTTATTTTCTCTATCCGGGAAAAAAAACTTCTAAAATTTGAAGCCATTTTTGAGAAAAATTAGAAAATATCGTTGATTCATTTAAAGTTCCCACCCCGCCAAAAATTATCCGTTTGATATTTAAGGGGACGCTTTTAAAGAGGGCAGATCGATAGGGGAATGTTAGTTCTGGTGAAAATCCTGCCTACAATTTAGCCACTAGCATTGATCATAGAAAGAGAAGCAGATGGGCAGACACAATGACTGTCGTAAACAGTTTTGAAATCAAGATGCTACAAAACCCGGATTCTGTCTTAACGACGTATTTGAGGAAATAATTTAAAACATGCAGGAGCAAGAATTATCCACTCTTTTGCCACAATGCAAATTGTCTGGCAAAAATATCACTTCTTTTCACTGTAGCATCACAATACATACTATTAACTACGCAACTAATACGCAAGAAAGTAAATTACGCAAAAATACTCGCTGAAAATGTCATGCTAAGTTGGTATATACTATTATGACACCTGGCAGAAGGTGAAAGCACGCTGTTTTGGAAGGAAAAGGTAGTTAATTGAATGGAAAAGAATTAATTACTCGGAATTAATGTTTTCCAACAGGACGTTGTCTCGTGAGATGCTTTCTCCAGAAATACTAACATCTGGCCCTAGTGCTTCATAAGGCTCAACTCGTCTGTTTTGCACAACGCCTCATAGCTCAATGCGGACTCGTATCTTAACCCCCAATACAGTCTCTGCTGGAAATACTCCGCTAAACAGTCCAACTACAGCTTCCCCCACTACATTCCAATTCACTCTCGCCCGTCACTATGCCAAGCCACCTTACGCTCGTAACAGCTAATTCCCGCGCCCCGCCCCTCCCTCGCCGCCCCAATTTCATCTTAACCCAGCCATTCTCTGCACTTGAAGCGCCACGTCTCCCGCCTAACCTCGTCGCATTGCCGTCCTCTTCCAGTCGCCCCCCGCGCCCGACGCCCCGCCCCGCCCCCCTCCAGCGCCAGCGATTGTGTTAGCGCGCTAATGCGGCGGACGGGGGCGGCGGAGGCCTCGGCGCCGACGCCGCCGACGTCAAGCGCGTGAGAAGCTTCGCGACGCCGACGTCCGCGCGCGAGATAGACACCCTTTGGCGGCGTCGCACCGCATCAGCGCCGCCTGGCGCTAACGAGGCGAACCGCGGCACGGCTCGGCGCGGCGCGGCGAAGGCAACGCGCGTGACGACAGCGGTGGAGGCTGCCGGTTGAAGAGTGCCGCGGTAGGGGGGCAGGGGCCGCCCGGACCTTCTGTTCGCAGGTGCCGGCCCGCAACCGCCCGCAACCGCCCGCCCGCCCGCGAAGCCCCTATTTACAATGGTAATGCGCGACGTAAGGACTTGTAAGAACTCGGCTGTTTTTCTTGGAGCCCACGGCGTGCGAAGTTGGCCGTTGCGCCTGATCCCGGGGGTAGGTTTCCGCGAGAACTTGAGCCCGCAGCAGCAGCAGCAGCAGCAGCAGCAACGGCAGAGATGGCGGCGGGGCGGGGCGCGGCGGGGAAGGGCGGGGCGGGGCGGGGCGTTGCGGGGCGGAGCGCGACGGGGCGCGGCGCGGCGGGGCGGGGCGAGGCGGTGAGCGGCTAGGGAGAGGTGGCTGAGGCGAGCGCTTGAAGACGCGGCGACGTGGGCGGGGCGGAGGATGCGGGGAAGAACGCCTGAGGCGAAGACGCCGGAAGGAGGCACACAGGTTGAGGGGAGGGGCGCTGGCAGGAGGGTGAGGGGGGAGCGTCGCCGAGAGTTCGCCGGGAATGCGGCGGCCTGAGGCGCCGACGCCTGCCTTTGACGCGCCTCCAGGAATTGCGTTACCGCGTCGCGGGGCGTCGTGCAGCCGAGCGGCGGAGGCGGCGGAGGCGGCGGAGGCGGCGGCGGTGGTGACGGAGGAGCAGATTTGCTGTGGAGGTGTGGGTTGCACTGTCGGGGACTAGTGGCACAATGTAAGGATGATGGTGGCAACAAGCATTCGTAATATCTGGTTCAAGTACAATTAAGATCAGAGATGAGTACTGGAGAGGATAAAGATTGGCGATGTATTATCCAAAAGATTACCTACTGGAAATCTTTTGGTAAGAATCAGAATAATAATAATAGTGAAAACTTAAACGAAAATGGTCAAAGTCAACTCCGCAATAATATGAATTTGATAATAATATCAGTATCTAGATACTGAGAAAAATAGTGTGGTGTTGAAATGAACGTTAGCCATTGGCATATAGAAAAAATAAAATAATGAAAGGTGAAAGAAAAAAGACATATCAAGCGTGACAATGAGGAATTTCTTCCCAATAAATAAGACTCAGTATGCTGAGAAAAGTAATTGCTTTATTTACACTTGGAAATTAGAAATAGGCCAACTGGACACTCTTCAGTTTCGGACTTTTTGATTGATCAGTCATTTCGAGCGCTACTAAAGTCATTAGTCATATAAGTTAACTACTAAGGTCATTAGTCATATAAGTTTAGTGCATGTTTTTCAACGGGAGGTGGCGGTCATCTTCTCCCTCTGGATGACGAGATCCGGCGCCGACCTACCTTCGACTAGTGGGGTTTTCCCCAACCAGATATCTCCCACCAGCGGGGCAATGCCCCAGTCGAGACAAGCTCTAAGCTCCTGACCAGTCTCCAGGTATGTGTGGTAGTGTAGTGCATGTTAGTGTAAGTACGTGCGTGTGGGGGTGAGGATAGGGGAAGGAAGAGGAAAGAAAGATTGCGCGCGGTCCGTAGCCCGTTTTTTAGAGTACTTCTCCGGCATTCGCCTGATGTTGATCGGAGAAGCCACGGAAAACTACCGATCAGAGCAGCCGGCCGCTAGAATTCTCCTCCAGACCGCGACTGAATTCGACGTAGCTCACAAGCTAGTGTCGGAAATCCTGCCGCCGTCGGGACTCGAACCTACGACCTGCCAGAGGTCGTCCCAGAGGTTCCAGTCGCTCAGCGACACTGCAGAGTTGCCCTGATCCACCGCTCCCCGTTTCAGTTTCCGAGATGAAAGATGGTTTTGTGCACCTTCTTCGAAGACTAATGAAACAAAGAACTTGGATCTGTAGCACCAGAAAGCAACTGTCAGGAAAAATATTTGAATTCGATCATTATAAAAGTCCTTTTCACCTAATCAGGATCAGAAATACCGGTTTGGTTGTAAATTCGTAAATATAGTTGTAAATTGAATTATTTAACATTATTAAACCCAGAAACACCCTTTGAACAACAATGTTTGACTTAGAAACGAGTGTTTGCAATGACAACTCATTTCAAATCCCGCATGATTTTAACTTCAGGGCCGAGGATCTTGACGATTTGAGTGTTTAATTATTTTGCATTGGGGCGTTAACCGTATAAGTAATTATTCTCGTTAGTCTAGTGACCTGGTCTATCCCTGGAGATTGCTGTGTTCTTCCTCCACTACACGGTGAGATTACATCGACGATACATGTCTTACGAGGTTTCCCTCTTCAGATATCTCCGTCAGCGGTGCACCGCGCCAGGGGACACAAGTTCTAAGCTTCCGACTCTCGTCATGTGTTGAAGTGCAGTACATGTGTGTATGTCCGTGTGTGTAAAGGGAAAGAATACAAGAAGCAAAGATAAGATCGCGCACGGTCCGTGGCTCGTTTGTGAAGGCATTTCTCCAGCATTCATCTGATCCGAAAAACCATTGGAAACTAAAAATCAAAGCAGCTGTCGCTACATTCTTCCTCTACAAAAATGTTAAATTATAATTTTGACAACAGCTACATGTATGTAGTGTTATAAACTACATGTACGCAGTGTCGAAAATCCACCATCGTCGAAATTCTAACCTGAGAACCTCTCCGTCACAGAATTTGCAGTTGCAATACTTGTTTCCCTAAGCCATTTCAGCCGGTAAAAGATCTTGAAATGCAATGCACCTAATGAATGTCAAGTGATATATTTTAAAAAATGTATGTCCTACTCATATTTTGAAGAATAAATTCATATCATGATCGTAAAAGGTGTTGCTGTCTTGCAGATAATCAGCAGACGTCCCTATATCCAGAGAACCCAGGAATACTTTCTTTAACATACCTTGCTGTTGTTGAAGAAATGAGTAAATCGGAAAGCACTAAGGCTTCGTTGTGATATGATGGGAAAAAGAGGCATGAAATCAGCTGTCACTGGCGGAGAAGGTGGGTGTGAGAGGAGCGCGGGGATTGTGGAGAGTTGAATGGAGTCTCCAAGGATAGAGGAGAATGTTGGGTCGAAACCCTGAAAGTTCTCCTAGGGGAGGGAGCAAGAATGAAATGGAACGAGCAAACGGGAGGATAGAGCGTTGACAGCTGGGCGGGCCGCGGGAGAAGGTGGGTGTGAGAGGAGCACGGGAATTGTAAGGGGTTCAATAGAGACTTCAAGGATAGAGGAGAATGTGGGGTCCAAACGCTGAAAGCCAAGGGGGCGGCAGAATGAAATGAAACGAGGCAAACGGGAGGATAGAGCGTTGACAGCTGGGCGGGCCGCGGGAGAAGGTGGGTGTGAGAGGAGCACGGGAATTGTAAGGGGTTCAATAGAGACTTCAAGGATAGAGGAGAATGTGGGGTCCAAACGCTGAAAGCCAAGGGGGCGGCAGAATGAAATGAAACGAGGCAAACGGGAGGATAGAGCGTTGACAGCTGGGCGGGCCGCGGGAGAAGGTGGGTGTGAGAGGAGCACGGGAATTGTAAGGGGTTCAATAGAGACTTCAAGGATAGAGGAGAATGTGGGGTCCAAACGCTGAAAGCCAAGGGGGCGGCAGAATGAAATGAAACGAGGCAAACGGGAGGATAGAGCGTTGACAGCTGGGCGGGCCGCGGGAGAAGGTGGGTGTGAGAGGAGCACGGGAATTGTAAGGGGTTCAATAGAGACTTCAAGGATAGAGGAGAATGTGGGGTCCAAACGCTGAAAGCCAAGGGGGCGGCAGAATGAAATGAAACGAGGCAAACGGGAGGATAGAGCGTTGACAGCTGGGCGGGCCGCAGGAGACGGTGGGTGTGAGCGAAGCGCGGGGTTTTGTGGGGTGGGGGTGGGGCGCGGGGGAGAGGCGCGGGGGCTGGGGCGCAGGGGGCGGGGCGGGAGTAATGAGCGCGAGGCAGAGCCCGCGCGTCGCTGTTGCAGACGTCCCTTGTTGCAGGAGGCGCCCGCAGAGCGCTCCGCGTGCCGTGGGCCAAGCTCCGCGCCGATTACCCTCCGCCGCCGCCCACATTCTATGGCGCCTTGCGGCTGCCTGCTCTGGGCGCGAAAGCCCAACGTTATGAAATTCCTTATCACTGAGGGGAGCGCTGGCCAAGAATCTCCTCGTGTCTTCAAATACGAAGTCCTGTTCAACCGAAATGAACTCAACTAACACCGAAGAAGGTTTCAGAATTACTAAAATGCGAAAATTAACGTAATGAAGTGAATTTATTATCGATAAGAGGTTTGTTCATGATCATAAAATGCAATCGATAATACATAAACTACAAGATATGAGTATATTGCGCTTACAATATCGATAAGAGTTTGTTCATTATCATAAAATATATTCAATAATATATAAACTACAAGAAATTAGTATATTGTACTTATAATATCGATAAGAGTTTGTTCATTATCATAAAATATATTCAATGATATATAAACTACAAGATATGAGTATGTTGTTAGTACCAACCATAATGTAGCAGGAGACATTTCTCTTAAATTTGCTTACAATATTTTCTGAGAACTTGAATGTAATTCCTAATTATCTTTGAAATTTGTGATGTACACCGTTGCATCATACATTATTGAAATCAACGGTTTAGTTGCATGCTTGGAAGGACCCTACAACGATATATCACAAGATAGGAAGTCCCTTCAAAACGCAATTTCGGTTTCGTTTGACTTTGAAACTTTTACAATTTCAGTCTCACAGTGACAGACGGGCGCAGGCCAGCAGACCAGTGGCCTCACTAGTTCGTTTTCCGCACGGCGAAAAGGACGTGAACAATGTAATTTTATACAGATGATACGATGACTGTAAGATGTGCCATTCCTAAAAAGTGATAACATTATCAACCAACTTCCTTATACTGAATTTTTATTTAACGTTTAACAATTTCCAATATAACAATTAGCAATGTAGGATATTATTATAGTACATTTCCTTAATTTTTAAGACTTACATTTCACTAACCTTTCCCTATTACTCAATTTGTAACATTTCTGCTTGTTATTCTTCATATATTTCCGACCTTCGAAATGTGGAATCGTCTCCTACATTATTTCAGCAGTACACATGCCGTTTGCAGCTCTCACACGCAATCAATCTGTATAAATGATGTCTCTACAGAAAGAGACTTCCATGTAGACGTGACGTATTGCACTTTTATTTTAAAAAGATGAAGATTCATTTAAAAACGCAGATAATATATCATGTTAAATGCTACCTCCTGCCAACTCTCCATCAGGAATGTTAAATAACTCCTAAACAAGTTTCACGTTTTTCACACCGTAACTTACAAGATGAAATATTCTTGGACATTATATTAACATTTTTGACAGTTCGACGCTTATACTACCAATTCCACATATACATGGAGAAATACTGAATATATTCATCCATTAGCCCTTGGTGCTGGTGGCCATTTTTGTGACGTCACGCTTAGAAGGCTTAGATTCCCCCATCTTATATTTACGTTTTCTCTATACACCGTGATTGGCGCAGATTGACGAGATTTATTTGCATAATCATTAATCCAAGAATCGCTCTCACAGCAGCAACTAGAAGTACTATTAATAGTTGCTTGATACCAATGAAGTTTGTTTCTTATGCGGGTAATGCAACCATCATTTAACATTTTTCCTGTGGTCTAAAATTATGTGCACTTATTTGTGGAGGTAACTTCGATGGAAACAGACCACAAGTTCGTATGTTTCAGTTTCACGATACCCTTAGGAAAAATTAGGGTGGAGTTTAACATTTGCAAGTTCTCGCATAGGTAAGTTAATATACTTTATTTTGAACATGTCTATTTCTATTTTTCCGCAGGAACCCAATTGACAATGACGTTCTTAAAAAATAAAAAATTACAAACCGTCCGGTAATAACTTCTCGTCTCTTTTCAGCCCTTAGTCATTGACTGGACTCGTATCTGCAAAAATAGCCCTTTTGTACTTCCATACATGCCATGCTCGTGGACGGTTTCTTGTTTTTAAACATCCAATAAACTCTCGAAGACGAAGCTATGTCTTAAGGCTAAGAAAGCCCTAAACGATGAATCAGTTACTTCTTCCCTAAACAAATAAAGAGCAAAAAATACGCTGGGATTAGTTGCTAACCTCCCCTCTCCCCTCAATTAATACGCAACTGTTACACATTGCTAAGCAAATGCAGAAATTAATTCATCCTGTGCAGTGTGTGGCGAGACGCCGTTGAAAGAATCTGCGTCTTCATGAGCAGTTGCGCTGAAGTTTCGTTTTAGCGTCGCCCGCGTTGAAAACGCTCGGACTCTTCTCGCCCGCGGCGAAGGCGAGCTCGCTGCAATCCGCGGGGCGGCGGTGGGGGCGGGGCGGCGGCGGCGGGAGGGGCGGCAGTCTCTTCCCAAGATTAAGTGCACGGAAACCGAGACACTTTGTTATGCGGCGCTCACCATAATTCAATTGGAAAGTTGCGCGAGTGGCTTACACTCTGTTCTGGATATAAGGCGCGTCCCGAGGCTCCGATGCTTCTGCCTCCACGGCGCGACGGCGTCGCCGGCGTTGGCGTCGGCGTCGGCGCCGAGCATCGGTGCCGGCGGGGAAGGCGTCCGCGTGTAAACAGCCGGAAACTTCGTTACCGCGCTCCGTCACCTGCTCCCTGGCCGGCCGCTCGCTGGTCGAGCTGCGCGGCGAAAGCAGGCGCCACCAGTCAGCTCCACGCTCACATTCCCAGCATCTCAGCTGACGAGACGTCGGGTAGAATTGATTGTGATTCCGGTCGCGTCAACTACCGAGGTTATTATTCCCGTAAGTGTAGTGCATGTTTTTTCATCGTGAGGTGACTGTGATCTTCCCCCACTGGATGGCGAGATCCGGCACCGTCGATTAGTGGGTTTTCCCCAACCCGTTATCTCCCACCCGGGGGGCACCGCCCCAGCCGGAATAAGCTCTAAGTCTCCGATTGGTCTTCCGGCATGTGTGGTAGTGTAGTACATGTTAGTGGAAGTGTGTGTGTAAGAGGTGAGGATAGGACAAGGAAGAGGAAGGAAAGATCGCGCGCAGTCCTTGGCCCGTTTGTTAGAGTACTGGAGAAGCCACGTGAAAATACCGATCATAGCAGCTAGCCGCTAGAATTCCTTTCCAGGCAGCGACTGGATTCGACCTAGCTGGAAATCTAGAGCCGAAAATCCTGCCGCCGTCAGAACTCGAACCTAGGACCTATCGATCAGAGTCACTGCAGTAACATCAGTTGATGCACTGAGCCACCGCCGCCGGTACGTCGAATTTTTATAATAAAGGACCGTTTTGACAGCTAGTGCCGACAACATCTGTGGTCGTTGTGTCCTTGATCCCATTGACTCTCTTTCCTCCATTCGTTCGTTTACAGTTGGCTAATTTGTAAATGGTTTCGACGCTTCCTTTTGTGATGTGCTCGTTCGGCGAAACTATAGTGCGCCACGAGGAATAATTGAAATTAGGAAGTGCGGTGCTATGTGTTCGTCAGTAAAAATTCATTTTTATAAACATTACATTGAATTTACTTTTTGTATGATAAGTATGTTTATTTTAAAACAGAGTCTTGGATGTGAGATGTGTGCTGGTTCATGTGTTTCTGACGCCTGTGGTGTAAGGTGGAAAATATATGTTCATTCGTGACTGATTTCTTTTACTGAATATGAGAGATTGTTAAGAGATTCTTCCACATACATGATTAAATTTCAATATTTTTTTGGACTCGCCCGTATGTGCATATACTTCAGAAAAACTCGTAGACTTCTGTAGTGATGTCTTCACGGGAGACATTGCCAAACACTTTACGAAGAGGCGTGGCTGAACAGCTGTTGCGGCGGAGCGATACTTCTCTGAAATATATGTGATGTTCACTGGTTTCCAAACTGTCATTTTGGCTTATTCTTATGCGGATTCTTTTATACTGGTCCAAGGATGGACGCAAAGTGTTGTCGTAGTATAAACTATGTTGACATGGGAGAAGAAACAAGGAAGAGACTGTTTTTATATATGGAAAGGCAGGTGTATAATCAAGGAATACGGTGTGCAAATGTATAATGTAATTTGCAAATATAATATATTTTTGAGTATTATACAAAAATCATATGTTAATTCTCCATCATCAGTAAAACAGATAAGACAGTATCATCCTGTAACGCATGAGTTATTTCTCTAGGCCTGATTCGTCTCCAAAAGTTGAATTTGATTGTTCTACCGGATTCTTGGGTGTCCCAAATTTTTTGTCTTAGGGTTTGTAAAAATAGTTTGTTGTAGGATACGTGAACAATCCATTCTCTGCAGTTGATCATTCGATTTAGGTCTTTATGATTTCTATTTAAAATGATTATTTCGGTACATATCGATATATGACATAAAAGAAGGCCGTACGCTTCAACGAAGGTGATCTCATACAATTCATCAATTTATGGGCTGTACCAGAAATCAGATACAGCGCTAATGGCCCAAAACACAGCTAATTTACCTAAGAAGAACTGAATAACCTGGATAGCTACGTCGAAAAATATTTTCCTCTTCGAAAGCGCGAGGGCATCTTTGCGGTCATCACTTGCCAGGAATTGCAAACTTATCGATCTTGTTTGTGTCATCCGAAGATTAAATATGGAAGGAGAAAAGCGTTTCCAACTACCACATCTGCTCAGAGGTCTAAACACATGTTCATCATGTTGTAAATGAGTTGTCTTGTTTTACAATCGGCAGGTCATAAGTCATCAGGATCTCTTTCAGGATATTATTATTATTATTATTATTATTATTATTATTATTATTATTATTATTATTATTTTCGTCGGGAATTGGCCGCCTAGGTCCACGAGGACATGCATCTGCACTTACTGAGGCTCAGTTACATTTATACCGTGGCAACAGTACGTGACTCCGTTTTGGGAGGACTAGCATTGTGCTGAATCCAATTTGTATCCCACGGGGCTGCTAGCCCTGGAGGAATGAAATATGGAATGATGATAATGATGGATGAACGGACGACATACACATAAACACATACACAAACATACCCAAGACGAGACTCGAACCCGCGATCCATTCGTCCGAGATCGCCACGGCACTACAGCTTTAGCGATCTCGGCTATCCGGATTGGCTTTTATTAATGTTATTATTGCTATTATTACGATTATTCTCACATTTTTGGTCTCGCATAGATACAATATTAAAACGTGGCAACGACATATTTGAAATCTACAAAACATATTTAAACTGTCTAACATAAAAAACAACACATGTTTCACAAATAATAATACAATTTTAACAGTTGAGTTTCAAAATCCCTCATGTTCCACCATGAACTTCCCTTAAGGAGTGAGCATATAATGATGATAACAGACGTCTGAAGGTCCAGGTTAATACTCATCTCCAAGCTCTCTCCAACGATAATACTCTCTTTCAAGGATTTGCTGAGAGTTTTTGGTACAATGTCAATCGCTGAGAATTCAAACTCAACAGTTTTCTCTTCTGAAACACGCCGTTGTTCTTTGGCAACAAATGACAGGACTCTGTATTAGGCAATTTTAGCCTGATATATTTTCATCATGTTGCTGGTTTTGCGGATTACAAAATCAATCAACTATTTCTTTCTTGACGCATTTGTTCCAGAGAGTAACATCGGATCTGTTGTGCTGAATCCTATAACTCAGAATACTGCGGTCCTAGTATGATTTATGGATATCATTTTCAGTACAGGTTCTGAATGATACTGATAGAATTATGTATTAGCTTTCCAAAATAGCCTGCATTTCTTAGCAAATTTTTTATGGATGATCCATCCCGCCTAATTGTGACATAATTTTTAGTCTGTGGGAACTAAAGAACGACAACCTGAGATAATATGCTGAATAGCTTCATTATCCCAACCACCAACATACGACACCCCTTAGTGCTAGTGGGACTTTGATAACTCATTTAAGATAGTTCTTTGGGGGAATCACCTGATCTTGGACCGCTATTATGAAACCTTTGCAGTCAGAGTACAAATTATCCTATACTGAGCCACTGCTATATTGGAGATTCAGGTGGTTCCTAACAATGCGGCCCATATTCAAATTAACTTCTTTCTGCACATTGCATATGTTCCTTGCCTCCAAGTGAAGACACTCTAGTGCTCTACGTATCATTTTCGGGATCGCTTCTGTGGAGGATATTGTTATTGGCATAGTTGTCTCTTGGTTGGGGTTCCACTAAGCTGCAACTTCATGAGTGAGATCGGTATATTTCAGAATCTTCTTTTGATGTTTTTCCGATATGTTGTGGATGTTGGGTGTTGATATGTATATCAATAATGGAAGCCTGCTGATGGTTTCTACCGATGAATGTTTTAAAGGGACTAGGGTAAATGGAACAGTGATTGCCCCCCTCCCCCCAGTGATTGGCCACTCCAACTATAATTCGAATTACCCCCTGTTCTAATATTTTGCTTTTACATGGCGTGAAGAGACACTTTCTGATTATAATGTAATATTTACCTTGACCACAAAAAAGCAACTGTTGTCAACATGAAGGATGCTTGTAACAGTGTGTTCATTGTACGTAAAGATTTCTTAAGATTTTCTTTAGAAACGTGATATCTAAAAGTGTAGTTTGTTGATTACAGCGGTAAGAAAATGACAATTATATGTCAGAAAGCACGAATCTTATTGAGTGACAATGATATCAGCTGAAAATGAGAAGTCTAGCGTTGCGTATTTAGTGGTATAGAGGGGTGGCTAATGACTGTATCTTCGATATTATGTGGATTGTGTTATTGGTCACTCTGATAATAATTGTTGATACATTGGTTTTAATCGTAGTTTAATATTATTGCACACACATAAATCCTGCGTGGGTCTGAAATAAATGATCTTACAATGCCAAAGAAGCCGAAACAGGAGTATGATGTGGGAGACATAACAAATGTCATCAAATATTTTAAAAATAACGGGACATCTGTCCTTTCTGCTGCAAAATCATTTAGTGTTCCCAATACAAGTTTGCAGTGTCATTTAAATAAAGTCTGTTCAACAACAACCGTCTAGGAGAAGGCTGAATCAGGACTTTTTAAGAAGACATCCCATAATCACTACATGGGCGAGTGAAGCAGTTGGTGGAGAATGAATGGATGACAAGCGAGTTATTCTACGAATATATTTGAAACGTATTCCATCCATTTCTATTTTTAAAAAATGCCAACACACTCTCTGTGATTCTATTAATAGGCGGCCAGAAGACACATCTGAATTGAGTCGAATTTACTCAGATTTGAAAATCGAGCTTTTTGTAATTTTCTCCAACAGAACTTATATAAAATATTAAAGTTATATTAATCTGTACCTTACAAATTGTTTTTTCATGGATACTATAATAATTAATTTAATATAACGTTATACTAGTTGTTTCTGTTAGAAATAATTAAGTGTCCAATTACTGTCATCATGTTGGCCAATCACTATAATTTATAATCACTGTACAAAATAACATAATTTTATTAAAAAATAAATAATGTCGTAATGTTAATTTTCCGATGGAAATTACGGTTCAGATAAGTAAAAGGAGAGACAGTAGAAAGGTCATAGCAAATTTTCGAAATTTTTATTTTTTTAAATGAGTTAAACTTGTCAAAACTCTTAAATGACCAATCACTGTACCGTTTACCCTATTGCCATTGACTCGTTTGCTAGTAATAACGGAGCGGTTCCAGAAGAGCGCATACTCACTATTTTCAAATACTTTTGGAGGAACATATTTATAATAGGGCAAGGAAGTGTTGAGTAAGCCCGATTTCATTGCCAATTATAGGTAGACATGCTTAGCCACTGCATCTTGCCTATTTCTATGTTCACACTGTGCGAGGCTGCTCCCTCCACTTGTCACATGTTGGATAGTTTCGATTTCGACCTCATATATTCTATATATATTGGGATGTATTGTCGAATCACTCACAATGTGTTTCTTGTAGTTAAACGTTGCCACCACTTAGTCCAAGATAGCTTTCGTTAAGGCTTCTGTCTCTTTAGAAATCTCCACGCTGCAACCAGTGTGCGAAACAGAGTTGTCGACTTCTGGTTTACTCAGCTCATGGGGGTACCTTCCACATAGTGCCTTCGCTTTCCATGAGGTTTTCTTCTCATCGGTTGCAATACCTGGCTGAAAAGATGGATCAGTCTTTTTCAAGTTACTTATTGTCAACTGCGCTCATTGCTTGCTGAAGTCTCCCACAATGTTTAGGTCAGTGCCTTCTGACTACTGCAATTTGAGACTTGAGTAGATTTATATCTTTTACATCTCTCCCTCCTTGTGATCTGGGAAGAGGAAAATGTTCAATACTTGAATGGTGATGATGTTTTCGGCGTTGAATCACGGCGGTTCGAATTCTCCTCTTAAAGTTGTCACGGTTGTAATCTTTTCCAGATTTATAACTTACATATGACCCCGAATGACATTCACTCTTCTGCGCGTATACAAACAGAATTCCACTTTGATGTCGTTAGTAGATTTTACTGTCACTAATAAGTTGCCACATCTGACTTTCAATATCTGCATAGAGCTTCAGATTATCCAGGTAAAGCAGATGCGAGCATGAAGAAGCATTGAGTTCCCTTTTTTAAATGCAATGCCATAATTAGATTATTTAGCAGAATAGACAGAGGAATAAAAGCTAAACAGAACAATAAAGTGCTTAAAGAGTTACCCTGGAAAATCCTACGGTGGAAACGTATAGTATCTGTCTGGACGGAATGTTTTCTATTAGAGAGATACGGTTGTGTATTCTATCGGTTCATAATCGTTGAGAGGACGTTTTGAAAGAATGGGTGCTCCTTGTTGCCTTTGGCGCAAAAATAGAGTTGCAGCTTTCTAATACAATCCTTTTACAATCCTTTTCTACAGCTGTGGTACGAAAGGAAAGCTGAGGCAGGCCAAGCATGAAAGAAACGGTGAATGAAATTCGTCATGCTTGCCATATGACTCCCGTACCCCCAAGCGCGAGAATAAATAAAAAAGTCGCCGTTTTCCTGCGCATGATTTCATAACGATTACATAAATCTAGACCTGGGAACATCCCTAACTGGCAAAAGTCAGATGAATCTTACCCTTCAATCCCAAAATTATGCATACATTAATAATAATAATAATAATAATAATAATAATAATAATAATAATAATAATAATAATAATGCTGATCCGATGACCCAAATCGTGAAGGCAGTAGCGCAGTGGCGGTTTCGGACAAGAGGACCGCGGGTTCGAGTGCCACCTCGGGCATAGTTGTGTTGTGTGTCTTTGTATGTTTGTGTATGTCTATTTCATCATCATCATGACTTCATCTCATCCCCCAGGGCTAACAACCCTGGGGTGTAAAAATGGAATATGCATTAAATTGCAAGATTCCTGCCCCATGGAAAGAAACGTGCACCTACCCCGATATTTCAGTCTGACCCGGATAAGATTGGCGCATCGTGTGGTCCAATGATGGCTGATTCGTAGAAAAAAAATAATACACTTTGTCAAGAATCTTAGCGATCGGTAAGCTCTTTCTATCGCAAAAAAGTGACCTCCAGTTATTTTCCCACAGATCGCGATACTCGGCGCTTCTCCCCTTAGCGCAGTGCCTCATATTGGGCTACCCCACCCCACCCCCAAGCGCTGCCTTGCCACGCCCTCTTATCTTCCCCTCTTCGCCCCTCCCCTCCGTCTCGTTCTTGCTCCTTCTACAGCAGTCGGCGCGCCGGCGATATTAAAAGAGAAGCTCATGTCGCTGCCTATAACAGGGAACATGGCTCACATCGCCGCGAGGCGCGGCCCCCGTCCTTCACAAAAGAGATGTGTCGGGAAGATTTTTTTGGATTTTCGGAAAACGAGTCCTCACTGAATTATGTGTTTCGATGTGGTTAGACAACTCCATTCCGCTATAATACAGAACGTATTTCTTTAAAAGAATTAAACATTACTTACCCATTGTGAAACAGATTTCATGCGAGTGAACTGGTTAACATTTAATTACAATAAAACGTGAAAATATGCTATGCGTACTTTTTTTAGCATGATGTAAATACCACTAAAAATGGGAAAATCCTCCGAATTTGGGTTTCTTTCGAAACACTCATGTAGATTTATTCGGAATATCTCGCGTTTATCCTTAACAATCGATTACAATGCCGTTACGCACTCAAAGTGAGAATTCACCGAGTTTTTAATTTCACTAGGCTGTGTGTTAAAATAAAAACATGTTGTAATTGCAAATGAATGTGCAAATTATAATATTCTTGAGCATTAAATGCAGTATATTCTTCAACGAGCACCGAATGATTATTATTCACGAGTTGATGTTTAGGGCACAAGCGATGTAGGAGCGAGTGTCATAATTTTTACGAGTGAATAATGGCCATTCTTCGCAAGTAGAAGACTATACTTTTTCTACGAGTTGGTAATTAACGTTTGAAAACCAATAAATGGGTGCCATAACCTAATAGAACGGCTACAGAACACTTAATGTTCTGTGACCCTAACAAACACCAACTCGCATACTGTTTCGTGGTTCATCTGTCTTATGACAGTTGCGATCTGCCGCGGCAGAGCGCACAGAGCTCTTGCTCTCGAAAGGAGGCGACTGAGAACCGCCTGTTGGGTATAATGAACTAATACGAATGTGATTGGTCGTCACCAGCTTGTGGAATCGTTGTCTTTATTCTATCCGATAACGTTAAGAAAATCACATATTCTGAAGTAGTCGTAGAGAAAAGTATATTAATATTCTACTTCTAAAATGTATGAATAATAAAATGTGGTAAAACCTAAAATTCATTTTTTAGTAGCTAAGAAAGATTCTTACATCCCTAAGTAACTGCTTCCCGCATGTACTACAGACATAACTTGTCTAACAGTGAACGACGCGTCCAACATGTGTGAGTGTCCATTTTCATTCTTACCCGACAGAGTTTACCATTTGGTATGCATCGTTTCTCAACTGTCGTACCCATGACTGATTTCTTCTTTGAGGCAAAGGAATTCAAATCTTACAGGTTCCGTTTCGGTTGAATTCGTTGGAAGCTCCAGAATCTACCCCATCGCCTACTTCGCTTACTGACACACACTGATTAGTGTGTAGACTAGTTTCCAGAAGCCCATACTGCCTTCTTGTGAGACTTATCTTGAGCAAGTACACCTAGAGTAGTTTGACATTGCTTTCCGTAGGGGTGCTAGTGCGTCAATTTTGACGTTTGATTTGAATACCAGATAGCGCAGGACAAGATACATTATCCGCATCTTCTCAAGTATTTCAAATCAAAACTCTGATTGGTGCTATTTTCCTAGAGGATTTAATTTTGCCAGGATCGACCAGGGGAGAAGTCCCTGGAGGGATTTACCTGCCATCTGCTCCATTGCAAAACTCGGTAATTCCTTAGAATTCAGCAACTGCAGCCACAACGTCAGTCGCAACAATAGCAGCAGCAAACACAGCAGCAGCCGCAACCTCAACAGCAGCCGCAACCTCAACATCAGTCACAACAACGGCTACCACAACAATAGCAACCGCCGAAGACACAGACGGATAAAATGCTGCTCACCTTTCAAGGTAAGACAAGATAACGCTACACCTGCTGCACAATGGCAATGAAGTTTCTTACAAAAACCAAATGCGACCTAGAACAAGTGACCCCCGATGCAATGCTAAAGTCACGCACTAACAAACCGAACTAAACTTTGAATGTTCAGCGAGGTGAGTGAAAGTGGAAATTTTCGTGTCCCAAATAAAAGAGAAGACAGTGATTTAAGAGAAAGTGCCAACCAGGCTCCAAAACCACCGCCCTTGGTCGTTCCTGGAGTCTCAAATATAAATCATCTAATAAATGCAATGCATGAAACACGTGTGGATAGAGAGGGCGTTTCATATCCAATAAATTCTGAACGTTCTTCGTATTTCTAGAACCAAGAGCAAACAACAAATATACAGAACAGAAAGCTATTGAAAATGCCCATTGCAACGTTCTATCTAGCGGCGAACCTGCATATTGGCCCACAGGTATGAATAAAATTCTAGATCTGTTAGACGTATTCATTACTAAAGGTCTAACATAAATTCATTACTATGATCCAATCTCATTTCAATGTTCACAATGTCTTGATATGAGTTCTGACCACTCTCCTGCTATAATGACTTTCAGAGCATGTAGCATCAAAGTAATTGCAACTCCTACCTTATCAAATAGTCACACCAACTGGGAATTATTCCAATAATGGATTAATGAGAATGTTACGGCAAATGTTCCATTGAAAACTAATATAGATACCACTTTCAAATATATAACATAATGTATCCAAAAAACAGTTATAAACTTTACAACTCGAATGAAAGAGTGCTCCAAAACAAATACATACTCATATCCGTACATAAAAGAAAAAGATAGCTCTGAAAAGAAGATTTCGTAGAATTTGGCAAAATTAACAGAACACCTGAAAACAAAAATGCAATACAGAAACTTAAAAGATTATTAAAGGAATATAAGTCTACATCGTTACAAAAGTATTTACATAATACCTCTCCACAACAACCAATGAACACTCGCTGTGAAAGGTTACAAAAAGATTAAAAAGAACAAAACATGTTCCACCCATCAGATGCACTGGAATCTGGCCAAAAAGTAATATTGAGAAAGCTAAATGCTTGCTCGGTATTTTACCAACGTGTACCAACGTGTATAAAGCTTTTTCAACAAGTGATCGCAGTGCGCGAAATCTCACTGATGATATTATAAAACAAGAAGATATTATAAAATATTTACAAGTACCTCTTCAGATGTCACCTTCAATTGCCCCATTTACTACGAAGGATATGAAGAATTTCTTCAGAACGTTTCATCCCAACGAAGCACCTGGATATGATTTAATAACTGGCAGAATAATACAGAACTTACCTTGAAAACCAATGTCCCTAATCACTTCTACGTTCAACGCAATATTGCGCCTAGAATATTTCCCACAATCCTGGAAATACGTTCAGACCATTCTAAGCCTCAAACCCGGTAAATCTCCCCGAACACACACCCTATAGATTAATTAGTTTGCTACCTCTCCTCACTAAAGCTTTTGAAAAGCTGTTGCTGGTAAAACTGCAACCAAAATTAAAAGACTGGATACCTGATCATCAGTTTGGATTCCGAAGAAAGCATTATACAGCCAAACAAAGTGCACAGGTTGGTGAACATCATTAGTAAAAGTCCAGAAGAAAATAATTATTGCTCGGCTGCGTTTCTAGACATAACACAGGCATTCGACGAAATATGGGATGGAGGGTTATTGTACGATCTGAAGGAATATCTTGAATACCCTTATTATGTCCTATGAAAATCCTACCTAAGTAATAGATTATTTCAAATTAAGCACAATAATGGACTATCTTCCTTTTACTCTATCCTGTCTGGTGTCCCTCAAGGAAGTGTGCTGAGTTCAGTACTCTATGTATTATACACTTCTGAACTGCCTACAACCGAAGAAATTGTAACAGCTACATTTGCTGACGATACATTAGTTATTGCTTCAGTAATCCAGTAGAGGCTTCTAGATTGCTTCAGGAACATCTCAACAAACTACAAGCATGGCTAAATACTTGGCAAATAAGTGCAAATGCAAGCAAATGAAGTCACATTACTTTCACCATGAAGCGAAGAATTTGTTCCCCCCAGGCAATTGAACAAACAGATTCAGTGAGATATTTAGGTGTTTATCTTGATACGAGATTTCGTGAAAAAAAGTGATGTGTAAACGAAAAGAACTCCCGTTAAAATACAAAAAGCTTTATTGGTTTTTAGGTAGAAACTCAGTGTTAGCTATAGACAATAAAATTACTCATTTATAAATAATTCTTAAAGCCTGTTTTGACTTACTGCATTCAGCTCTGGGGCACCAGTTGCAAATCCAATATCCAAATCATTCAAAGATTTCAATCCAAAGAATTAAAAAATATTGGCAGTGGCCCCTGGTATGTTCTAAATGATGTAATTCACTCTGATTTTAGAATGCCAACAGTTAACGGAGAAATAGAAAATTTTAGTTGTAAACTGTAAAAAATTAGAATGTTTCACAAATAATTTAGTCATAAATTTGTTGGATAACAGTTTGGAAATAAGACTTCTTAAAAATTTAAACCTTTAGATTTGCCTCAGATTTTGAAGTGTACTTATGAGTGTAATCAACTGAATAAGTGAAGAGATAATAATGAAAATCTTCTTCAATCAATGTTAATTACATAATCAACAAATATACTTATTGTTCTCATGTAAGAACAGATTGTAAATAAAGGTTTAATAATAATAATAATAATAATAATAATATAATAACAATAATATAATAACAATAATAATAATAATAATAATAATAATAATAATAATATTGTAGAAAGATGGATCTTTTTCAAATGTATTGGACCAAATAGGATCAATCTACGATGATACGATGATACCAGGAATTAAGACGTATGATTCATAGACATTTATTGCTGCTTAACGTTTCGCACATTTAGCATGTGCCTTGTCAAAAGCATTTGACAAACGGTTGATAATAAACATTACATTTTTTGTAGTGAAAAACAAAGGAATAAATTAAATATACATATTGAAGAAATGTTTAACAACATTCTCATGTAAAGCCTTTTTAATAATATGCAGAAGGCGTCGTCTAATTTAGTGGCTAAAACATTCATAAGTAAGCAACACAAACGAGATATATCAAGGAATGGATGTGCAAAAATTAGGAGTGAACAGTGGTAAAAAGCAATTATGGATGTTTGTTTGTTATTAATGATTTATAAATTTGATGAAGTTTCAGAATGTCACTTTTTGTATTCATAGTATCATTTAACATAATATACAACATTTCTGCAATTTGTCTTTTAAAAGTTAGCTTTTCGTGATGTACAATTTTGACTTTATCGAAACCAATAGAGTGGTTGAGTTCCGTTCTATGTTTTGTTAATGATGTGTACAATGCTGAATCTTTATTAATATCGTATTTGTGTTGGTAAACTCTTCTGCTAAGATATTGTTTGGTTTCTCCAACGTATACCTGTTGACAGTCATCACAAGGAATAGAGTAGACCACATTAGATTTATCTCTTACTTTTGTTTTATCTTTCTGTTTATCAAACAACCGGTTGGTTTCGTTTCGTACGTAATACACGTTTTGCCTATTAACATTGTTGATACCGCAAGAAAATGACAATGGATAGAAAAATATAATAATTAAAAATAGTATTTTTATATTTATCAAAATTACTCGATTTTAACATGCATTACTCTCCATTCCCAGATATTCAGCAAAGCATAATTTTTTTACAATTTACCATTCAACATATCTTTTTTTTATTCACGTTTTCTCGTTCAAGAGATATGCTAACTTTCTCCAGGATTGTAAGTGGTACGTAAGATCTGAAAAAAATGTTGAAGGAGATCTGTCGGCGTAGATTTCGACCTTGTTGCTTCTCTCTCAAGGCGTAGGCCGTACTGGAATTCCCTCTCCCCCGACTCTCTGTGCGTGGGAAGGTGTACGGGTATGGCTTCTATTCACACGTCTCACTGCCCCGTGTTGAAAATCATAACCCCTCGACCAGATACGCGTTGCACAACGCCATGCAAGATATCAGGATGTCATAGTGCTGGGTTGTGGCGCATTGTGGATTGAAAATAAGCGATCAGTTCGAATACAGTCAAAAAGGTGTGTATTTTTCAACTCAAAAGCTGTCAAAGAAGTGTTTAAAATTTAGTTGAAAGTGATTTCTTCCATAAATACGTTATTTATTAATGTACTTTGATAATTATAATAGTCATGCAATTTACTACTCGCTAAAAAATTGAAGCCTTTTTGGTAAATGAAAATTTCATTACTTGATGACAATTATTTTCCTGAAACGTATGTAATTTTTGAAAGTGATTCAAAAGTACATTAAAATTCGGCCATTCATTATAGGAAACCGTAAAGAATCTTACAGTGTAAATGATAGTTTCTTATATTTAATTAGGGAATACCGTATAAAAGTGTCAAAAATCTTTTGAAACTTATATATTACCATAATTAATTGTATTCGGATTATTCATGCATGTGTTCGACCTTACTATCAGGACAGGCGACGCGTGGAGAAGTCCGCACTTTGACAAACAGCACGTAATGAAACGCCTGAATTCTAATTGTCGGAAAACCACTGCATGCAATGGTTCATATCACATTTAAATTCTTTTTTATGGATTTTGAAAGGGTGTTAAACACGCTGGTAAAATTTCAAGTCAATCTGAGTATCAGCATGGCGAGTGTTGCGCGAAAGCGCTGTGTGAGAAGTGGCAACGCTGTCCTTCATAAGTTCTGAACTGCAATCAAATGCTTGAACGCTCTATAGACACCTATTCACAACTTATGTATATGTGTCTAGACTTGCGATCCTAGCGCCCACACAAGAGACAGGCAACAGTTGAAGTGGTGCTCACGCTAGGCTAGAAGTTCTCGAAGTAGACGTTAATGCGCGCATTCGCACAAATTAGGGGAGTGTGACGAAGCATGACTCGACTGTCACGAACCCGCGAACAGACTGCAGCGCGTGTTTATTGCCACGGGAAACCAGTCAAGTTTCAAGTTACCTGACCATAGTGATATTTATAACAGTTTTATTTGTTGCTATTATTGCATACTTTGAAATACAATTTTACACGTTACTGCTAAAGTACAGTTGCATATCAATAGGACTTTTGATTCCCAGAAGCGTCATAGTTTTATGTCGTACAGTAGCGTGTGCTTAGCCGACGGAGCTAACATTCTGACAGATTTTTGCTTCTGCTCGCCGCTGAAACCACCGCTTGAGCTTGAACGGGTGTGGATGCAGGGGAAGGTACTATGCGTGCATGTTTTCTTGATCCCTTATTTTTCTCCCCATAGCACGTCATACACAGTTTTAACTGTTTTTTGACGTAAAATAAATAAATCACCCAACTAGCTTCTAGCTCAGCACGGCCCGGTAGAAAATATGAACCCCTCTCGGAACGTTACGGCTCAGTTTGTAGTGCTGCCTACCTTCTTCCTTTACAATGTGGACTTCTCAGTTTTTACTCTCTTTTTCTAATGACCTGTGTGTAGGGTGCTCCTTCTTGATACTCAATAGTGTCTCTAATTATTAATGATTTCTTCATAATTTTAAAGAAAACTTGCTTTTTTTCTCATTTTATGTAGTCCAAGACGCGCTATTACGCTGAGGTTTCTGTCGATAAAGTTGACAGCACTGCACTGCCGTGATTTAGACAGAACCCGCATCTCCCCGCACTCCTCGCTGTGGAGTATCAAGAAAAAGTACGCGATTAGTAGTACACAGTGGGACGAAAAAAGTTTGGAATTTTGCGGGTTCAATTTTAATAAATGCTGACAGACTTTAATTTTAAAGTATAAAGTATTTATTTAGACACTATGCAAAACAGTGCCTACAAGTTTGCAAATTCAATGTTTGAAAGTATTTTTAGAAAAGTCTCACAAGTGTCCCGATGTGTACCGTGGGTATTACACAGAAGTACATAAGCCAGTTTCTTCGCCTATAGACTGTAACCGCTTGTCGTCGGTCACATTTATGACCAACGGAAAATAGAAGCAATAATACCCGACATTAGGCCCTACACGTAGTTTCTATAGTGGCGAAGAGATGGCGTAAGTCAGAAAAGGATTTCTGAACGCACTCAGACCATAGCCAATCAGGAAATTTTTGTGTAAATACGGACGTGGCGTGAACTTGCGTCAAAAGAGCTCGCTCTCTTTCTGGTTCGAGACGCCGAGGTGAACGGTTGCCTACAAGTACACCACATAGTCGACGAGGGACACGCGGAAGATAACGGAACACAAAAGCTTTAATAAAAGGTAAATGACTGAACACTTTTCATGGATTTACGTACTGTGAATGTCGTGAGATTACATGGAATTAGTAAATGAATATTAAACAAGAATGCAATGAATGAAAGAACGACGGCGGTAATAGATCGAAATGAATCTGTAAAACCACGTTGCTGCATTCTTGTTGCTAGAAAGGAGGACTATTGTAACATAGGACATGTTTTTTCTTTGTTACAGCTTTCATATATTTCATATATTTTTCATATATATTTTATTCTTATTTTTGGAATTTCACTTTGGAAATCCTATTATGGAATTTTGAGAATTATTAGAAGTACGGATTATCCAACACTAGCTTGACTTTTGCTATTACGAAGTCATAACTTGGAGTTTCGGACTCGCATTCTGATGCGACCATCGCCTCTGCGAAAGCTGTGGTGAATTTTCGCTGAACGACGAGGAGACAGCGTTCGGAATACTCCAATTTCGACGCGACAGGCAACGCACGGACCTTGCAGAAGAACGACGACCTTGAGGCGCGAGTGTCGCGCGACGGTCAGCTACACAGCGCGGGACCAACTTGAGGAATTCGCCGGTCGTGAGTCACATAAAAACAGAAAGAACACTCATTAAATTTCAGTCTAAAAAAACTTCTGAGATAGGATTATAATTATACTTGCCAAAACGTTGTAATGTGAGCTTCCCTCAATAACAGACGTTGATCGGGCAAGTTTCTTAGAACATTGGTCTTGCTAGCCAGTGATTTTATTTCTTTTCGACAGTCGTAAGAGGAATCAGATTAGAGTAATCCTTATGTTTATGATAAAAGTTGTTTTTGTACATAATCATTTATCTAGATTCATATGTAATTGATTTAATACTGTTTTAAACCATTTAAGAGAAATTGTCTGTGTGAAATTTTGAACAGGAGTGGAAGCCGTTCAAGTATTTCTTTTAAAGAGTTACTCCATAGTCAGTTAACAGACGTTATAAAACAAAATTTCGTACTGAAAGGCTACGTAGAAGCCGAATGTCAAGTGTGAATATTAAGTGTAACGTAATTAGTGATTTAAAAGGTATTAGAGAATTTTGAGTATTGTTTGTATGTATTTTTTTTGCAGGATGAGTATTTGAACTGTGATTTGTGTGTCTCATAAGTGATATTTTTGTGAAGTGTACATATGTATTTATTGCTTGTTTCTTGTAAACGGGGATCAGAGTTATTATCACTTTAGTGAAAACTGCAGTTTAGGTAGGGAACTAGCTACCATAATTTTACGAAAAGTGAGAACATAGGAGGATCTGTGAATTCCATTGTACAGTGATTTTCATTCATTAGAATACATGTTATTTGTTATTTAAAACTGTAAAATTGTGTTGGCTTGTTAATTGATCAGTAGTTTAGCAAAGACGAACCCACTACCGATAGGGAAGTTTATCCGTAAATTGAGATATTCCCAGGGATGCGTGACGGTGTAATCACACGTCACGAAATAAGTAAATGACAGATTTACTTGAGTAACTGCTGTTACATTGATTTAAATGTAAT
>BLKR01007757.1:0-31743 GCA_011170035.1 Teleogryllus occipitalis
TGTGTGTGTGTGTGTGTGTGTGTGTGTGTGTGTGTGTGTGTGTGTGTGTTGCGGCTAATGTAATAATTTGGTGAATTAGCCGGACGATGTACATATAATCCAAAGTGGCTGGATACACTTCAAAGGAAACTTAGATGGATAAAGTCACATTAGCAGAAATGAGGTGACTAGAAATAAATGAAGTCCTTTACTGTGACGAGGAAAGGCAGGGATCAATAAAGGTAGAGATGTTATAAACAAGGATCAGAATACTCATGGAAAGCTTTCTAGGCTACTGAAAGTGAAGGTGTGTAGTTTTCGGTCACAGTGTGAGCCATAAATTTCTATTTATGCATTATGACCTAACCCATTCCAATCTAACGCAACTAAACTTAACTTAACTGTATAATAGTGAATTCCACCAGTATTTTACACTGCCGCTGAGTCAAGCAAAAATTTGAAAAAGTAAAATTGAACGTTTTTTACTTGCTTCGAACTTCAGAATGTCAAGGTCATGCCCGGTTGAGAACTAAGATAATTTATTTTGTTATTCTACCTTTATCCATAAATATGTTGAAAACCGTTTTTAATATTGATATTTCAATAATGCAATACGAACTGTTACCCATTTGGTATTAAGGTGTCTGAAGCATGTTCAGAAGATAGAATATAGAGTGACCATTACTGAGTCAAGTATCCAACCATTACCAGTTTTGCAATTTTCGGATGGTCGATCAGCATCAGGAGTAGGAAATTAATTATTAAAAAATACAACAAATTAAAACTTTGCAATTTCAAAACACGATGTGTATTCAAAATGTTGAGCCTAATCGCTCACTGACTTTTCACATATCGATTTTAGTATTGTAGCCAATAATTTTACGAAGGACACGAAAATGTTCTCAGCTAGTATATCCATTCCTGGTACTATTACTAAAGCGCACTAGACGCTTCGCTTCGCTTCGCTTCGCAATTCCGAGTTTACGACGAGGTACCGCCCTTCGAGCTTCGATGATTTTCACAAAACAACCTTTGAGTCTGTGCAACGCATAATCTTCAAGGCGTTTGTGTGCCAAAGTACTTCTCTCCTCACAGTCGAACAGTCACTTTTCTTACCCTAGCACCGTGAAGACAGGGAGAAGACGGGAACATCTCCCTTCCCCCAGCCAACAATGTTCTGTTATTTTATTCAACGTATTCAAAACATATTACCTATATAAAAATCTCATCACATCCAAATCAAATTTTCCATTATGAGTACACTCGTTTACTATTTATTTTAAGCCAAAAATTTTTTTAAATATTCGAAAAGTAACAGATCCATCACTCGAAATTTCTAAATTAATGGCTCCTGGTTTTCCATCAAAAGATATTTCTGTTGCAGTCAAACTCCAGGTTTTCATTTGCGACGAAAAAATCTCGGAAGGGGAAAAATCTCATCAGAAGACGAATACACCAATATCTCCACTGCTTCTAATTCGCGCAACAAGGCGTGGAGGTTGCGTGTGTTCCCTTTCATGCTTTGCACAGTGATCAGCACCTGATACGAAACGACACAAGAAATCGATCGCAAACACAACATCTATTATTCATATACGTGCTATATTTATCGCCCACACACGCGCGCACTAACGTACACACTCACCCACACTTCGTTCTAGGTTTGCTGTATCCTGTAAGATGGCAGTTTTCCCGTTGCAAAGCGAGATCCGACGCTGACTTACACGTCGATTTTCAGATTTTCTCACCTCCAGGCATCTCCCTCTGCGGGGTACCACCCCAGCCGGAACAAGCTCTAAGCTCCTTATAGATTCCCGATATGTGTGATAGTGAAGTGCATGTTAGTATACGTGTGTGTTGGTAAGGGGCGAGGATAGGACAAGAAAGAGGAAGGAAAAATCGCGCGTGGTCCGTGGTCCGTTTGTTAGGGTACTGCTCCGGCTTTCGCCTGATGTTGATCGGAGAAACCACGGAAAACTACCAATCAGAGCAGCCGACCGCTAGAATTCTCCTCCAGGCAGCGGCTGAATAGCTACCCAGCTAGTGTCGAAACACCTGCCACCGTTGGGATTGGAACCCAGAACCTCCCGATCAGCGGACTGTATCCTATCCAACTTCAGCCAATGAAATTCTAGCACCAGTTTTCGTCACAATATTAGCGAAAATTTTCAATGAAGCCAGTTACCAAAACAATCATCATCTAGTTACAAGTCATTGAATCAGATACATGAAGTATTTTTTTTAATATCGCAACAATTATTTCAATTACACCATCATCGTTTTACATTTCGTTAAAAGTTGTCACTATATGACACTTTCAAAATGTTTCTGAACACTTATTGCTCTCCATGCAAAATGGAGGCCTGCGACATTTCAAACGAAGTGTACCTATTGTGGTCACGTGGTTCGTGACGAAAGCTGGTGCTGCGCAGATCGAGTAAAAATTGTTGCGCTGGAGTACACCACCTATATCTCTCCACCACGTTCCCTGTCAAGAGGCACTGCAGTGACTTGAGTTGATGCCGAGTCATCTCTCCCGGTGTATCGATACTGCACTTGGATTTATTCAAATCTGCGCCTGACGTAAATCAGCTGTTACGGTGTCATCCAATCGGAAGGTAGAACGCGGCCATTGTGACGTCACTGTAGTGACGTGTAGACTCTCGATTGGATGGCACCGTAACAGCTGATTACCTGTCAGACGCAGTTCTGAATAAATTGCATTATAAGATATATTATACGCGCAGGTTTTCGTGAGCCCCAAAATACCTACCCCCACTCCTTTGCCAACATTTGTTGAATTAAGAATAAATAATAGCAACGAGTATTGTGGACAAAATTTAATAACCGGAAATGTTCGCTCCCATGTAATAGAAACTATTTTGCATCGAAAAACGAAAAACGAAAAACGAAAAATTTGATTTAAAACATGGTTGCCATCAGTCCTCCTTTTGGAGAAAAAGTCCTCCTTTTTAACGATTGTTCTCCTGTCTTCCTCCTTTTTTAAATTTACATGGAATGTCCTCCTTTTTGTTCTGTTGAATTGTAAAAAATACTGGCATAATTTTGAAGTATTGGAATGAATTAAAGGGACTTTTTGTCTTAAATATCTACATTTTTACTCAAATAAATGGCGTCCATAATAGATCGTTAGGCGTATTGTGATATAAAACTTATTTATGCTTATTGTGTGGTGGATAACGAATGTGAGTGCGGGGGCGAAGTTATCCCGTCGGAAGCTTTCATTTTCAATGACGCAAAGCCTAATGTGGTTTTCAAATACTATTATGTTTTGGAATTGTTGATTACATTGTTTATACATCGTGGAGTACAAAAATGTAAAATATCCTTCTTTTCATTGAAATGTCCTCCTTTTTTGGTAAAATGGCCTCCGCTATGAAAATATTTTCGGGTAACCTGTATAAAATTCCTTGTCGTCGGCCCGGTGGCCGAGATCGCTTAGGAAGTAGTGTCGTAGCGATCTCGGACCGAACGGTCGCAGGGTCGAGTTCTGCCTCGGGCATGGTTGTATTTGTGTTTGTCCTTTCGCCCCTTATCATCACCATTTCGTTTCATCAATAGTTAACATAATGGTAACTCCAATAGTGGTCGCTGATGACCTAGATATCGATGCGACCTTAAACAACAAAAACAAAAATTTCCTTGTCCAAATCACCAAACTCCCCACTCGTCGCTCAACAAATTTAAGTTAAAAGTAAAATCTTTTCTGCTGCAAAACTGTTTCTATACAATTAGAGACTATACTGATCGTCGAAAAGAAAATTAATGTTTACTTTAACAAAACAATGATATAGTACAATGAATTAGTTTACATTTGCATTGTATATTTTTTTTAAAAAACTTAATTGCCTGCAATGAGTAATGTACTTTAGCTTCCGGGTCAATGACCCCCATCTCGATCGGGTTTTTGTCCAGTTTCCCTGATCCATTGAGCAAATGCTGAGATGGCCCCTTGATTTGTTTCTGGACGTAAATGTAGCTTCACTATGCGCACGTTTTTTTGAGCTTTCCTTTTGCTTGTAGTGGTAGTAGAGCTTAGGGTGAGTTTCTATTTGTTAGCAATAGAGAAAAAACAAATCCGTTCGTTTACCGTTACAAATAAGTTTTCTATTCGGCAACGAAAATATCTAGTTTTTGAAATGTTAATCTCGCGCTTTTTTCAATTATTATTATTATTATTATTATTATTATTATTATTATTATTATTATTATTATTATTATTATTATTACTATATTTCATCTTTCAACTATTAATAGTTAAATAGTTGGGAAGGGATTCTGAAACTCAGGAAAGCGTGCGCAGATGATTTTTCTCTCCCCATACGTCACATACCGTTTTTGACTAAATAAATAAATAAATAAACGAGCGAAGCGAGGGCTCAAGAAAACGTGCGCGGATAACAGCGATGCCGCAGCGGCAAGTGCCGCGGCCGAGTGCGTGGGGGCGGGGAGGACGGGCAGCGCGTGCGTGTCGGCACGCCGCCCCGCCCTGCACGCGCGCTAATCACCGCCGCGGCGCGCACGTCCATCACGCGCGCGAGAAAAAGCTGCCGAGGGACCACTAGAGGGCGCGGCCTGATAAGCGCGAAGACATGAAATATGCAGCAATCGATTCGCCCCATTACAACGGCCAGTTATCTTGGATCGCCGGCCGAGAGAGAGATGCGGTCTGTCGGGTGAAACAATTCACAACGCTCGTTGACTTTTTTGTGAATTTAATTTTGTTGCTTTTTCTCCATTCTCTGTCTTTTATCTAACAATGACGAATGTTATTCGGATGAATGCCATGAGGGAATATATGGAGGACATAATGTTCGATAAAACGAGTTACTGCAGCAAATCAAAGGAATCCTTTCAAGTGGATCTTCTCGAAATTAGGAGTAATTGCCATGGGCGTTGAAATTATAGTTCTACAGGGCAATATTGTGTCAGTTTCTCATTACCAATTATTATTCATTCTTTATTGACAATTTGTTCATTATTTTAAAATCTGATAAATATATTTTTCGATTAAAAGTATTAGTGGAAAGATAAACATGTGATTAACAATTAAAATTGATAATGTCGTGCCAGAAGTACTTTATCTACTTAACAAAACATTTTAACTTAAATCAAAGGCTTGTGTCTCTTTAACCCTCCGAATAATTGAATATCAAATGAAAAATGTCTTGTTTACAATGTACTTTTCTTTCTCTTCTTACTACCTAAGTAGTAAACAGAAAATATTGTACTCGTGCGGCGGAAATCGTCGATTTTTCAACATAAAAAGTATTCGTATTGTCGGATTCTGGTAACCAAACTGTGAATAAACCCTGTTCCTCTATGCAATAAATTACTTCCTCTAACATGTTCTGTAGTCAGAATCCATGTTCTGTTAATCAATGAAATCGGAAAGCAGATTGACGGCAAAATGTATGTCTGTGGGCAACGCTAGCGTCTAAACTGCTCAGACGATTTCCTCCAAAATTGATAATCCCCCTATCGATCTGAATGAACTCTCGGAATTGCGAGTTTGAAACAAATATTTGTATTTGTGGAGGTACTTCATATGAAGCCTCAACATTTTCAATATTTCTCTAAATAAGGCTCCAAATTTTTTGGTTAAATTTATCTTCGGAGAGCGTCAAGAACGCTTAAAATAATGACGCTGGTGTCAAATTGAACAGTTTTTCGGCGTCTTCCCAAAACTTTAACATTCAAGTTGCTTATATTTCCCTGGAAAAAATCTACTGTTCAAAGATATCTCTTGAAAGATCATTTACGATTTTTCGAAAATGCGTAGTCTTCGGGTAATTTGGTGTGAAATGTAGGCAATTATTAAACGACTAGCTGAAGTTCCCGCCTTGCCGGGGTAAATATCATGCCATTTATCCGTACTTTTAATTAAATTCGAGTATGCGTTTTAGATCGTTGATAAATAGTGACTGTCGGGATGGTGCCTTAAACCATTTGGATAATTATAATATCTTTAAAAATCCGAGATCACAGTGGATTTTGGCTCGTCAAAAGTTTTTCTATTATCTAAAACAAACTTCTTTGTTCAATTTTCAACAACCTTGAAGACAGCGTTGACATACATTCAGTTCCTCGAAATTCTTATTTCCCATTACCTTTTCACTTCAATTAAACTTCTTGCCTAACTTATTCCCATGAATTTAAATAAGCATTCTTCAACCACCCAAAGGTACGCCATCACTCTCCTCTATAAAAAAACACTTCCCTACTGAAATTCGCTGTAATAGTTTCAGCATAACATCTAAATCATTGATATGTTTCACTTACGCTCGTACAACTCGCAAATACATGCTTAATTTATAACCACGAAATCAATAACTATTTAATGCAGAACACTTGTGCATTCATACTTTTTTCCGACATTATCAAGCACATCTGAAAGCAAAATGCCTTTTTTCCTATAATTAGACGCCTAGACGCAATTAAAATTAATATTCAAGTTACCTTTATAAATAGAGTGAAGAAAATGTGTCATAATCGTTCTTTAATATGAAGATTTCGGTTTAGATAATTGAATGTACTCGTAAAAACAAACAAACATTGCTTTTCTTTCTTATAGATAATCAATTCTGTGCGTCGATGAACTCAATAGATCCCAGTCACCAGCCTGTGGTGGTGCGCCACTAAACTAATGCACATTGATTAACTCTTGAATCTATGATAAAATACTGGGCGAAAGAATCCACAAAAGTAATTATTTTGTAAATAGGTAAAGGTTTATGGTTTTAAATTATAGCCTACAGTACTCCTGACCTTCAAAGGAAGCTAGCGCAAAAGTTTCATCGATATTGGTTCAGTATATTAAGAGATAATCGCCCAGTAACTCATCGCCCTTGTGTCTTTATATATTACTACAGACATAGATTATTTTCTCAAAACGTCTTCTAAATTTTTCTTTCAGTTTTTTCCTCGTACAGTGGACGGACAGTGAAAAATTGCCCTAATCGTATTTGTAGGGAACACTCTGTACTTTCGTAAATAGTGAAAAAATGATCGTGGCAAAAATATATATATTTTATTTCTTAAACTAAATCTGATATAAACAATTTTAAGGTCTTTATAAACTTAACTAGTGGTTTAAAAAGGTCATTTTTTGAAAAAACGAGGAGTTTTCGCGTAATTTCTGCATAAATGTAATCCAATTTATTTTTTAAAAAAGTATCAAAAACGCTCCAAAGGCTCTGATTTCTTTTTTCTTGAAGAGAACAGGTCTCATTTTCATTTAACTATCTAAATTTTGTAAAGCTGATAGACGTTCTAAGCTGGTAATTTTTCTGAGCATCTAGAATAAATATTCCAGCTTCATAAGGAGAAAGACAATGAAGCAGAAACAATGAAAATCGAAGTTGCCAGGAAGATGACGAAAGTATTACCCCTGTTACAAAATCTGAAGAACAAAAAGAAATACATCTGAAACTCAAATAAGCTCTAAGTTATTTGTTATCTGTCGAGCAGCAGGAGTTCGAAAGAAACTACCTTGAAAATCTATAATAAAAATTTACAAATCTTATCAACGCTTCATTTAGAGTGAAATATTTGCCCATATTTTGGAAATTGGCCGAAACTAGAATGATACTGAAACCGGGGAAATTACCACATGAGGCTACCTCATACAGATTGATCTCATTGTTACCTATTTTGGCTAAACGTTTTGAGAAGTTATTGCTCAAAAGAAAAAAACAACAATTTATTGAAGACACAAAGTTAACTCCAGAACATCAGTAAGATTCAGAACAAAACACAACCACATTAGATCCGGTGCACAGATTATGTAGCGTCATTGACAAATCACTATAAGAGAAAAATATTGTCCTGGAGTTTTCTTCGACGCAGCGCAGGCCTTTGACAAAGCCAGGCACAAGGGTTGAAAGTACAAGTTGAAGACGGTTCTTCCCAGACAATATGTAGAACTTCTGGATACATACTTAACTGTCAAGTATTTTAGAGTTCAACATGACGATGCCTGAACGGGACTCAAAGAAATTAAGGCAGGGGTACCGCAAGAAGTGTGCTGGGACCAATATTGTACCTACTGTATATCACTGACCTCCCCAAAAGAGAAAACAGTGTCATAGGAACATTTGCCGATGACTTTGCGATTTTAGTAATAGGAAAAAACAAAGAAGCAACTCAGAAGCTACAAACAGCAATAGTTCATGTACAAAAATGAACCAATGATTGGATTATCACATTAAGTGAAAGTAAAAGTATGCATATGACCTTCACAAACAGGTGTACTGAACACATACCAATTTATATAAACATTCCATGGTACCATTAGCAAATACACTTAATTATCTTGGCATGATATTGAATTGCAAGCTTCGATGGAAACAGCATGTGAAGAAAAAATAGAAGAATTTAGTATCAAAAATAGAAAAATGCACTGGATGATTGAAAGATATTCCTGCGTGTCAATCCACAACTCTGGGAGTATACCAGACAGAGCAACATCGATATTATCCAATTATTTTTTAACAAAGTGCTAAGAAATCTTATTGAAACACCTTGTTTTATAAGAAATAAAGATCTACACAAGGACCTGAATGTTGAAGCAGTGAATGAAGAAATACAAAGATTCGCAAGAAAACCGAAGAAAGGCTGCACCAGCGCGGCAATCCCGAAGCAATTCTTCTTCTGGACAATACGGTCCGAGAAAGAAGAGAAAAACCTTTCGAACTAGTGTAAAGTGATGTGTCAAAAGCAGATTACGAACTAAAATACTAGTGTTACTCCACAACACAAGAAAATGTGTTTAAATTCAATTTAAAATTAAGAGACGCAATTGGGCGTGTTCTTAGAATAAATTTTATTCTATTAGTAATTTAGGATTAAAAATGCTTACTAATCTACAAGAATAGATTTAATGAATTTGAAAAGTAATAATTAAAAAATATGAACTTTCGAAAATTCCAAAAGTTAAAAATAATGCGAGAAAATATGTTATGGTGTAGCATCATTAGTTGATTCTTGCATTTGTTTCAATTATTTTACTGTACAATTCTGAAATTTTGGTAAGATTTTTTATCTTATAATCACGTGTCTTTACTCGAAGATAATTTTAATGAAATATTTTCTGTACCTTGAGATTTAAGTTACATATAGTTTCGTAGATGCATATATTGTTCGCCTTGATTAACTTAATTTATCCGTTGAGAAATGAAAGTAAATGAATAGATTAAAAGACGTTTGACCTTAATTGGGGGTTTTAGTGACAATAAAGAAATTAAAAGAAGGAATAGCGGACCTGGATGGCCTTGGTGGCTAAGAGCGTGTACCGGTTCAGCGCTTTGGTCCCAAGGGCCGCGGCATCTACACTCGCCTTGGACATGGTTGGTTGTCTCTCATGTGCGCGTTATCGCGGAGGGTCTCGCATTGTGCTGATCCCAAATAGAGGAGCCCGCAAATAGTCCAATATGCGTCCGATCGTGCCGTGAAGGGTAACCGGCTGTCGACTGGATAAAAGCCGTAAAAAAAGGAATAAATAAAATTTTAGGCAAGTTGTGATCTATTAGTCGATACCGCTGTCACACGTAGTGAGGAGAGAATGTGGCGCTTGGCGGTGGCTCTCCTGACTGAGATCGAACACTGGTAACGCTGCGTAGCGCAGGTCCCAGCAAAGCCTGTTCCCAGCTCCTCGGGCTCCCAGTGGCCCTCGGGTGCGGTGGGGGGGGGGGCGCCTGGGATTCCGAGAAATTTCATCCCCCGGAGGCGCACGGCTGAGCGCACGCTTATCTCGGCGGGGGGCGTGACGGGGCGGGGCGGGGCGAGGCGATGAGGCGGGCGGCGACGCAAGCCGAGACGAAACACATGCGCCCAGGGCGACGCCCGAGGGCGGGCGGAGCGGACGGCGGAGGGGGGAGGGCAAAGCTATTTTTACCCCGCCACGCGTCCCTCGCCCGTCGCCAAGCACCCCCCTCCCCTCAGCTGATCGCCCCTCCCTCACCGCCTCGACGACGTCGCGCTCTGAGCCTCCTCCTACGACGCAGCTCATCGACTCGACCTTCCCTCCGCTGCCTCGCGCCGGAGCACTGGCTGACGAGACGTGGTGGCTCAAGGGCCACATACACGAGCGGGTTTCCTTGGCTCGAACAGACCAAGCCTTGACGTTCTCCACGTGTGAGGCGGTTTCCTTGAGGTCGCGGAGGAGGCAAGAGGCCGAAAGTCCCGAACCAAATTCAGTTCTTTTCTGGTCTTGAAACCGGATTTCCCCGATCTCTTGATCAGGAATGTGACTGATGCTCAGTCGTTCTGGGGGATTTAATGACATAGTTATGTCTCCCGAATTTTTTGATAGAATTCATTCAAAAGCTTGATAATGAACCTTGGTTGTGACAAGTTATATTTAAAGGTTATGATGATTGAAATGAAAAGGACAGAACTACTGTTGTTGACCAGCAAAAGAATCCTTAAATCTTGGAGGATTTACTTTAGGAAAACCCCCTACATGTGAGGGCAAGAGTTCGGTAGTGGAAATCCTCAAAAATATGCCGGAGGATTTTTCCCTGAGGATTTCCTGTACGTGTACGTTCCTGTCGGACTACCTTTACGTGAGATACAAGTTGTTTTCGAGAGCACCGAAAAGGGAATGTTGCTACTTGTGCAATATGGGAAGAAAATCAACACATGTTGTAATTTCAATAGATTTTAAAATATCACTGTCAATTTGGAGGCTAGGTTTCGTTATTATTATTGTTCAAAAATAAAAGTAATGAAACGTAGTATATATGCAGCAATGGGCAGCAAAGTTTCAAACTCGATTGTCTATTTTATTGTTGTTACCTTGACCATTAATTAATTGTGGTGCTAAGATATGCATTGTTCTTGGTAGATTAATATTTACTAAAATCCAGGCTGGGGAGCCCGGAGAAAACCAGGGGCCTGGGGTAGTTGACTCTCGGAGACCCCAGGCTTCAAACAAAAATTTTCCTCCTCCCCCAATTCATCACAAAATTCATTTCTCCATGCATCAGAAATAACGTACAGCGTTAAATTAGGTTTAGAAATATATTTTTATTACTTATGAATAAAAAAATCATGGCCTCAATTAAATCGGGGCCTGGGGCAAGTTGCCCCAGCTGCCCTCCTTGACGCTCCTAATCCCAGCATTGATATTGCATGACGTACCCAGAACACAATGATTTTGATCGGTTCCTGCCAGTATTCTAACCAGAATTATCTTTTCGCTAGACCTCAAGACGTATTTGACTTGGAACGTTTAAAACTACAATGTCAGAGATTTTGACAAATCGTGAAATCCGGTTACAAACTCCTGACACATTTTCCACTTAACAAGATAACAATGGTGACAAAGCTATTATTTACTTACGGTTTTGTTAACTGTAAATGTAAAATAATTCACTACACGTTAATTATGAATAATTAAGCAAGTGTAAGAAGGGTTATATTTTCTTTATTCAAGTTAAATCTCCTAGTCTTGCCCTGACTACGTGCCTGTTTCCAGCTGGATCATACGATAGCTCTTAAAAAGAGGAGTCTGCGTTTTTCCTTAATTATTTAGCGTAATTACGACTATGTTTAAGGGGACGGTGATGGCTCAAGAGTGAGCAGCAGCCATATCCCTCCTTCACCGAGAATGTAAATCTAAGTGAAAGGTCCTTAGCGCCGTTAAGAATCAAATAGAGGAAACTACCGCGTGTTGGCGCCGAGAATCCTCTGACGCAGCCAGCGCTGGGCCTCGAGCCAATTATTGTTCCGGGTAGGCGCCGTCACATCTGCCTTCCACAAAGCGACCTGTGTGACATTGTGGGTTGGACAAATCACTCACAAGATAGCTTTGGTATATACACAGTTTATTTACAGATATATCCATAAGTGCCGTACCGTTTAATACACGATCATTTGCTTCCCTTTAGCATCTGCTAACTGCCGAATGCACTGTTAATAGTATGAGCCAGTTTGTGGTCTCCCACGCACACTGGCGTCTCGCGAAAGTCTCGTGACAAAAGGTCTTGGAACTATGCTGACCCTTTTCGGGTCTCACCTGCCTTTATAGTCTCGCTGTGACCGCGTCACCACCCGCCGGCTGCTAGAGCCTGGTCGTGCGACACATCAGGCGCATACCCCCTGTGTGGTACATACCCGCTTGGGATCGGCCTCACTCGCCCTCCGCCCATTGTGGTGCATTCTGCACGTGTCCACTCTGAAAGTGTCACGAAACCCGTTGTGCACCACGCTGCCGCGTGTGTTTCAGTAGCGGACGCTACACCTGCAATGCATTTGAACGCTCAACAGTCGATATTCCTCTTAGCGTCGACTCACTTATCGGATACTCTCTAAGGAAACAAAGAGAAAGAGAGGGTATGTGTGTTACGTATCTTATGGTTCTTTAACTTTCCTCTTTCAACGGTTATCGCTACTCTGCATTTATTCACCCTATTCATTTTTTCATAAACTAGTTATTCGCCGTTATTGGTTGCAATGACGCATCATTTTATGTCATACTGAACGTCATAAACGTGAAACAACCCACGCGGCATAGTACAGAACTTCAACCATAGAGAAGTTACCCTAATAAGGCACCGTTTTGACAGGTCCGGAAGCACATGAACGTGAAGCAGAGCGATAGCATTGCATGAGATAGTGATGCAGCCATTTACAAATAAGCTAACTGTCAACAAACGTACTAAATGCGCATAGGCGTTAGTTGTAGGCATATTCCCAACAATGGCCAAACAGTAGCTTTCAAAGCGATTTTTTCTTACAATAATCTCTCTACACCACTTAAAACTACTGCAAAAAGCAAGTGACATTACCGGCTCACATTTCACATAATAGTCTCAAATTGGCCAACAGACGTCAGCACAATACAGACAATTGAGACATCGCCTCAGAGCCCAGAACCGATATGTATACTCGGTCACGTGCGCGGAACGACGAGGAAACCTGCGCCCGCACTTTAATCCGGCTTGAGATTCTCTAGCATTAAGCAAAGCCCGAGAGCAGGTCGGGCTTGGACTTCAATGTGGTAAAAGCCTAATTACGATGATAAGTCAGAAGTTAGCGCAGAGAGTCGCTTGCAGCGTAAGACATTTCCACAGACTACGAAGATAGTGACAGAGACAAGCATTGGAAACAGTGCGATTAGAAGCTCTCGCTGCGTTGATATTTTTTAATTTTTTGATTGATTTATAATTCCGGGCGCGTAGACTGCTAAGGTCATTAATCCCGTAAATGTGGATTTATTTTAAATTGGGAGACGACAATGATCTTTCACCGCTGGATGGTGAGATCCGGAGCCGATCAAACTATCGGCTAGGTTTTTTTCATATTGGTTTATTGTTGAGTTGTAGTTGACATTTACATAATTGAAATGATTGGAGGCGTTGTCATTGTCAACAATACTATTTATTTCAATAAGAGCAGCTTTCGATGGTCTACGTTTTTGTGACTTCCAGACAGCAAAAAACTGATGATGATGGGTAAGCCATCGAAAGCTGCTCTTATTGAAATAAATAGTATTGTTGACAATGACAACGCCTTCAATCATTTCAATTAGGTTTTTTCCCCAACCCGGCATCTCCTAGAAGAGGGACACTGTCTCAACCGGGACAAGCTCTAAACTCTCGACTGGTCACCCAACATGTGTGGTATTGTAGTGCACGTAAGTGTAAATTGTAAGTAAGGAACGAGGAGGATAGAGGATAGGACAAGGAAGAGGAAAAAAAGATAGCGCGCGATCTGTGGCCCGTTTGTTAGGGTACTGCTCCGGCATTCACCTGGTGTTGATCGCAGAAACCACGTAAAACTTCCGATCAGAGCGCGCTGAGTTGAGAGCACATACCAGAGAACGCAAGACCTTCAGCCGCTTTCAAATGAGGCTGCACCAATCAGTATAGAAAGATTTTCCTAAGGATGAGCCAAAGTGACAGTTCGCGAAAACAAATGAACATCTCATGTAATTTAGAGAAGTACCCTCCGCCGCGACAGCTGTTCAGCCACGCCTCTTCATAAAGTGTTAGGTTATGGCTCCTGTGAAAACATCCCTATGCAGAAATATAAGAGTTTCGCTTAAATATATGCACGTACGCGAGTCCGGGAAATATTTAAATTTAATTACGTGTGTGGAAAATCTCTTAACATGCTCTCTCAATCAGTAAAAGAAAACTCCCACGAATGTAAATAGAAAGCTCTCAATTACAGCTTGCCACACAACACCACAAAGGCCGGAACCACGTGCATCGGCTCGCATCTCCCATTCAAGTCTCGGTTTTAAAATAAACATAATATTTATCACACAAAAAGTAAATTCAATGTCATGTATAAAGAAAAAAAGAACTTTTACAGGAGAGCACATAACACTGCACTTCCTAATTTCAATTATTTCTTGCGGCGCACTATATTTTTGTCGGACGAGGACATCACAAAAGGAAGCGTCGAAGCCATTTACAAGTTGGCCAACTGCAAACGAACGAATGCGGGAAGGAAATCTTATGGGCTCAAGGGCACAACGACCACAGAACCTTCAGTTATGTTGCCAGCACTAGCTGTCACTTTGGCTCATCCTTAGGAAAATCGCTCTATAGCTGCGGAGGGACGAGCTGTCTGACTTGTGACTGCGGGGGGGGGGGGCGAACGCTGCGCCCGCTGCCGCCACATGAAAACGCCTCACGAGCCGTCGCCGGGGATATTCCTCCACAGTGCTGCGCTGCCTGGGCCGGGCACAGTGTGTAATTTTGACGATCTAGGAAGAAAAAATTAATAACTCCCTTCGAAATGAATTTCTTCTAGTTTTTGGAGGTCTGTTATGTAAACAATGTACAAATAAACAAATTTGCTTGTAGAACTTAAATTTTTACGAAATATTTTTTAAAATATTTAGGAAATTTGAATACTTGTATTAGTCTTCATGAGAGTATACGTTTGTCAAACGTTGCATTTGTTTAATATTATGGAACATAATATTTGAATTTAACAAAACATACTCTGCAAGGATAATAAAATGAAAGTATACGAGAATAAAAAGTCGAAAATGTAAAAATTATAACAAAAAAATAAAATAAGAATGTACAAAAATACTCAGAAATTAGTTTGAATTCGCTCATCAGAAAATTTTTGTTTATATCTGTTTTGTTCAGACCCATCACATCCCCACTTAATTATAATTTCAAAAGATGTAGTTTGAAGCGAATGTAAAATCTCTGTCACTTTTTGAATTTTAAATGTCCCTGCCACGGTATGGTCAATCAATGCTTGGAGGAGAATTTCAGCCGATCTTTCAGTAACTGTAATTTCCGCTGAATAGCATAACAGTTTCGCTTCCTTCACTTTGTGATAGGGGGGATAGAAAAAACAATTTGAGTCTTTTGCTTGATGGCGTATGCGAACATACTGGCGGGTTGAAAGATTGGTATCCACCATCAAAGCAAGTGCGTGATCAACTGACAATGATGGCGGCTTTTGAAGAATGGATCTTCGGGCTTTCTTAATTGTAGTTCCCCTGTTGGGGGAGGCTTCAGAGAGCTCCTTAACTATAGCTGCCGAATCTCTTTTTCCATCCTTCCTTAGTTTCATTTCAGTGGCCATGGATAATTCTTCTGAACTAGTGGTATCCAAAAGAGGTTTCAATTTTAGGGCTTTAGCTTTATTCCCACAGCTTTTGAAGGGCTTATTAGGTCTTCCAGCTCTATTAATTTTTACATTAATTTGCGATGGGCCTGGGACTGCCTCTAAAATATAATCAGGAAGGGAAAGAGTTTCTTGCAGCCAGGACGAATTGTATTTCTGGAACTGTTCTATACTTCTCACGGATTTTTGCCATCTGGTTTCAAATCTTTTACAAATACATCTAACATACGGCATAATTTTATCCAACAATGTCTTTTCAGGTTCTATATTACCTAATTCACGCAAAAGAACAGTTAATACTCCTTCAAATTTTTCAACAATTGATTCTTTTTACCCATGTTTCAAATAACGACATACGGGTAACTGGAGGAGCCATTCTGTAAAAAAAATTATATTCGTCAGATAAGCAGATATAAGCAGCTAGTCTTTTCACGATCAAGAACCTAAAAGTGCTAGTTTTAAAATGTATATGGCCCGAAAGGTGTATAATGGTGTATAATACACTAAAACTCTAAGTGAATTTAGAGAACGTGCAATACATTTAATATAAATCACTCACCCTTTCGATTAACGTTTTTAGGCACAACAAAAGTCAATAACTAAATAATATTCACATAGAAATGATTGTAAAACTATGAAAATTACTTCTGGTTGGTACACAAATCACAGAATCAGTCAAGAAGTGTATCACGACCAAGGGAACTTCGCGTACTGAAAAGGGTCATTCGGAGCTGAGTCCTGCCGGAGAGGCGATGGACGTGTTTGAACATGCACCACCGGGTTCATGTGACCTTCAAGAGAAAACTAACAACGTTCCCACATAGCTGGGACATTCTACTACACAGAAACCTAACAATTTTACTGTTTCAATTCAGTCGAAAATTTAATTTTTTCCTGCTAGATGGCCAAAATTACACACTGTGCCGGGCTACGAGTGCCCGACGTCGCGTGCTCTACAGACCCTGACTAATCAATCAATCAGTTAAGATTTTTGACCACCTGTTGGGGATATTCCTCCACAGTACTGCGCTGCCTGGGCGGGGCTACGAGTGCCCGACGTCGCGCGCTCTACAGACCCTGACTAATCAATCAATCAGTTTAAATTTTTGACCACGTGTTGGGGATATTCCTCCACAGTGCTGCGCTCCCTGGGCGGGGCTACGAGTGCCCGACGTCGCGCGCTCGACAGACCCTGACTAATCAATCAATCAGTTTAAAATTTTGACCACTTGTTGGGGATTTTCCTCCACAGTGCTGTGCTGCCTGGGCAGGGCTACGAGTGCCCGACGTCGCGCGCTCTACAGACCCTGACTAATCAATCAATCAGTTTAAATTTTTGACCACCTGTTGGGGATTTTCCTCCACAGTGCTGCGCTGCCTGGACAGGGCTACGAGTGCCCGACGTCGCGCGCTCTACAGACCCTGACTAATCAATCAATCAGTTAAGATTTTTGACCACCTGTTGGGGATATTCCTCCACAGTGCTGCGCTGCCTGGGCGGGGCTACGAGTGCCCGACGTCGCGCGCTCTACAGACCCTGACTAATCAATCAATCAGTTAAAATTTTTGACCACCTGTTGGGGATATTCCTCCACAGTTCTGCGCTGCCTGGGCGGGGCTACGAGTGCCCGACGTCGCGCGCTCTACAGACCCTGACTAATCAATCAATCAGTTAAGATTTTTGACAACCTGTTGGGAATATTCCTCCACAGTGCTGCGCTGCCTGGGCGGGGCTACGAGTGCCCGACGTCGCGCGCTCTACAGACCCTGACTAATCAATCAATCAGTTAAAATTTTGACCACCTGTTGGGGATTTTCCTCCACAGTGCTGTGCTGCCTGGGCAGGGCTACGAGTGCCCGACGTCGCGCGCTCTACAGACCCTGACTAATCAATCAATCAGTTTAAATTTTTGACCACCTGTTGGGGATTTTCCTCCACAGTGCTGCGCTGCCTGGACAGGGCTACGAGTGCCCGACGTCGCGCGCTCTACAGACCCTGACTAATCAATCAATCAGTTAAGATTTTTGACAACCTGTTGGGAATATTCCTCCACAGTGCTGCGCTGCCTGGGCGGGGCTACGAGTGCCCGACGTCGCGCGCTCTACAGACCCTGACTAATCAATCAATCAGTTTAAATTTTTGACCACCTGTTGGGGATATTCCTCCACAGTGCTGCGCTGCCTGGGCGGGGCTACGAGTGCCCGACGTCGCGCGCTCTGACCCTGACTAATCAATCAATCAGTTTAAATTTTGACCACCTGTTGATTTTCCTCCACAGTGCTGCGCTGCCTGGACAGGGCTACGAGTACCCGACGTCGCGCGCAGACCCTGACTAATCATTCAATCAGTTAAGATTTTTGACCACCTGTTGAGATATTCCTCCACAGTGCTGCGCTGCCTGGACAGGGCTACGAGTACCCGACGTCGCGCCTCTGGGCCTGACTAATCATTCAATCCAGTTAAGATTTTTTGACCACCTGTTGAGGATATTCCTCCACAGTGCTGCGCTGCCTGGGCGGGGCTACGAGTGCCCGACGTCGCGCGCTCTACAGACCCTGAGTAATCAATCAATCAGTTAAGATTTTTGACAACCTGTTGGGGATATTCCTCCACAGTGCTGCGCTGCCTGGGCGGGGCTACGAGTGCCCGACGTTGCGCGCTCTACAGACCCTGACTAATCAATCAATCACTTTAAAATTTTGACCACCTGTTGGGGATTTTCCTCCACAGTGCTGTGCTGCCTGGGCAGGGCTACGAGTGCCCGACGTCGCGCGATCTACAGACCCTGACTAATCAATCAATCAGTTTAAATTTTTGACCACCTGTTGGGGATTTTCCTCCACAGTGCTGCGCTGCCTGGACAGGGCTACGAGTGCCCGACGTCGCGCGCTCTACAGACCCTGACTAATCAATCAATCAGTTAAGATTTTTGACCACCTGTTGGGGATATTCCTCCACAGTGCTGCGCTGCCTGGGCGGGGCTACGAGTGCCCGACGTCGCGCGCTCTACAGACCCTGACTAATCAATCAATCAGTTAAAATTTTTGACCACCTGTTGGGGATATTCCTCCACAGTTCTGCGCTGCCTGGGCGGGGCTACGAGTGCCCGACGTCGCGCGCTCTACAGACCCTGACTAATCAATCAATCAGTTTAAATTTTTGACCACCTGTTGGGGATTTTCCTCCACAGTGCTGCGCTGCCTGGACAGGGCTACGAGTGCCCGACGTCGCGCGCTCTACAGACCCTGACTAATCATTCAATCAGTTAAGATTTTTGACCACCTGTTGGGGATATTCCTCCACAGTACTGCGCTGCCTGGGCGGGGCTACGAGTGCCCGACGTCGCGCGCTCTACAGACCCTGACTAATCAATCAATCAGTTTAAATTTTTGACCACCTGTTGGGGATATTCCTCCACAGTGCTGCGCTGCCTGGGCCGGGCTACGAGTGCCCGACGTCGCGCGCTCTACAGACCCTGACTAATCAATCAATCAGTTTAAATTGTTGACCACCTGTTGGGGATTTTCCTCCACAGTGCTGTGCTGCCTGGGCGGGGCTACGAGTGCCCGACGTCGCGCGCTCTACAGACCCTCACTAATCAATCAATCAGTTAAGATTTTTGACCACCTGTTGGGGATATTCCTCCACAGTGCTGCGCTGCCTGGGCGAGGCTACGAGTGCCCGACGTCGCGCGCTCTACAGACCCTGACTAATCAATCAATCAGTTAAGATTTTTGGCCACCTGTTGGGGATGTTCGTCCACAGTGCTGCGCTGCCTGGGCGGGGCTACGAGTGTCCGACGATGCGCGCTCTACAGACCCTGACTAATCAATCAATCAGTTAAGATTTTTGACCACCTGTTGGGGATGTTCGTCCACAGTGCTGCGCTGCCTGGGCGAGGCTACGAGTGCCCGACGTCGCGCGCTCTACAGACCCTGACTAATCAATCAATCAGTTAAGATTTTTGACCACCTGTTGGGGATGTTCGTCCACAGTGCTGCGCTCCCTGGGCGGGGCTACGAGTGCCCGACGTCGCGCGCTTTACAGATCCTTCATTGTGAACAGGTCTCGGACAGCTGCAACCTGATCGCCCTTGAGTCCGCGTGCGCAAGCACATGGATCGGGGGGATTTCGGTTGGTCGTTTCTCGGAGGTTGAGTATTTATCAGGAAGACCTGCTGAACTTTATATCTCCATTTCATTTCACAGGTTTTGATTTTGTACTAAATAGTTCAGTAGTAAACAAATTCTAAAAGGAGGGTGAAGGCCATAAAAATGGTGAAAATCTAAAATGCAACCATTTAAGAGAGAAAAGTTATAATTTTATATCATTTTCAGAACTGGTTCACAGGTTTACAGGTTACGTTACAAAATATCTGTTTGTTGAGACTTAAACTGTATTGTAATCTATGTTGTGATATAACCTAAAAGTTTCTGAAACAGTTTTCCACGTGATATAAAATTATAACTATTATTTTTATGGTGCTTGTATTTTAAAATATTGTGCGCATTTATGATCTTAAACCTTTTATAATAGTTAAACAGACATTAGCCTAATTTGTGTCACTTCCAAAAGGTTTTTGAATCTAAAAATGAGCTTCTGCATCCTTGATATGATTAGTTCCTATCGACTTTTTGGTCGCTACATGGGTTGTGTTCCTGTAGAATGGTATTTTCGCGTGTAACGAGATCGGCGATGATAAAACGTTTGAGCGAACTGAGAGTTTGTGAACGATGGACGACTTTTAGAATTAAATGGAGCACCATAACCGAAATGTAAACTATGTAGTTATTTTGAACTTTCGACGTTGAATTCGCCGATTTGATATCGAAAATTCCGGACTATATTTTCGATATTTAATTGCATATTCTGCGAGTTGATTTATCTACGTACAAGAGACCGTTTCATCCATGAAGCAGGAAAAATGGTGCACAATTTAATGCACCAACCCAATCGCAGCAAAGGAATAGCATCAATACCGCACAGGTGTATTTTCCCCTTGTTAGTTTCTCTTTAGGATAGGTAATACTTTATGACAATATAATTATGCATATTATATACAATGTAATATAATTATTTAATGATGTGTTTGTATTATTATTATTATTATTATTATTATTATTATTATTATTATTATTAAATAGTTTCTGTGAAATTAAAAAGGAAACGTCGTTAATGATATTTAAGAACTTCCTCTTATTAATATTTATTGTTAATTATTATTCGCTTAAGTCCATTAATCAATTATTTTAGATAGTTTTTTATTATTCTCTTCCGCATAAGTGATTCATTTTTTAGATTTCTTCCTCAGTTACGAAGTTTCTTTGCATAATTTTGTTTATATTCCTGTGTACTTTTCTATGTGACTTTATTGTCTTCTGTTATGTCAATTTACAAACTTCGTAGCAATCAAACTTGCATACTTACACTTACCTTTAGCTAATCGAGCATAATACTTCTGAATAATTGAATATATTTTAAGTTATCCGCCAGATTTCCATCAGGAGAGACTAGAAAAAGAGGTGTATTTTAGCGCCTCTTATTGTTGAGCCGTGGACACGGAAGACGAGCTTCCTTCCAGAGAGCTGCCGTTGGGCTGGGTAGAGTTACGTGCCAGTGGTTTGCAAAAGAATCCGAGAGGCTGCCTCATCGCATCGCGGTGATTGAGTTTTTGCGGCGGGAGCTGATCGGGGGCCGCCAGCTGCTCGCCATGTAGATGCGGCAGCGGCGGCGGCGGCGGCGGCGGCGGCGGCGGCGGCGGCGGCGGCGGCGGCGGCGGCGGCGGCGGCGGCGGCGGCGGCGGCGGCGGCGGTGGCGGCGGTGGCGGCGGTGGCGGCGGTGGCGGCGGTGGCGGCGGCGGTGGCGGCGGTGGCGGCGGCGGTGTCGGCGGCGGTGGCGCGGCGGCGGTGGCGGCGGTGTCGGCGGCGGTGGCGCGGCGGCGGCGGCGGCGGCGGCGGCGGCGGCGGCGGCGGCGGCGGCGGCGGCGGCGGCGGCGGCGCGCCGGGTCGGGTCGGACGGGGTCGGACGTCGAGACGGCGCAGGTCAGAGCGAGTGTGGTCGATGGGTGAGAGCAAAGCCGGAGCTAGACCATTTTGGGCCCGGTCCAATGCGGAAACGTAGCCCTCTCTCAAAAAAAAGTGGAAGTTGTATCAAGCAACTATTTGTTGCGTTATTTTATTTCAACAAATAACAAAAACTACGTTTAAGGGAGAAAACGTTTTTGGAAATATATTTTAAATAATAGTTTTAAGTAAAAGTATTTAGTGATCAAATAATATTATTACCATAGTGAGTTTAAAATGCAAAAAAAATGTGTTTCGTTTAGTGTTTAAAAAAAATTTCTTGTTAAATTCTTGAAATGATAAATATGAATTTCAGTAGAACGTATTTTAATATTAGCGTCATTTAATTCATTTCATACCTTATAAGTAACGACTATAATTAACTATTTCAGGTAAAAAATAGATTGAAAATTTTATGAAATATCAGACTATGGTACCGCAACTTATACAATTACGATAACGATTTTCTCGCGTTCTAATTTCTTTTCCAATCTTTTAATAATGTTTCCCATCAGTCCATCATCGGGCTCCTTGCCTTGCCCTGTCTGCCCATGCCTAGCCCCGGCACTGGCTGGGTGGGGGTGGGGACGGGGGTGGGGTGGGGGAAGGTGGGTGAGCCGAAGGGGCGGATCGATGGCTGCCGGCCGCAGCTGACTCCTCTTCATCAGCGCTCTCTTCACGTGCCATTGGTCCCGCAGGGGGGGCGAAGCGGTGAGGAGCGGGGCCGGGGCGGGGAGGGGAGGGGAGGGGCGGGGGTGGAGGCGGGGGCGCCATCGGGCCGAGGAAGCCAGTGCTGCGTGAAGGAGCAGCCGAGCAAGCGCCGGCGGCGGTGGCGGCCTCATGCGGCCTAATTAACGACCTCCGCGGAGCTCTTTGTCCGCCTGCGTGTCATCTCTTCCACGCGATTGGGACGAACTGCTCGCGAATTGAAACTGTCCTTCGGCGACGCCGCGTCACGCCAACGGTTCCGAATTACAACTGTCAAATTTGCTTGACAAAATGCTTGATTACAAATATCTGTAATCCGTCATTGTCTTCCGCACGCCCCGATTGGTATAATGCTTGTTCCACAAATGTAAATAAAATTAATATTATACAAAATAAATTCTTAAGAAAAATTCGAAAAGCAGAATAATTTGTGTCAAACTCTGAAATTAACAAAGAACTTTAAATAGAACCAATAAAATCTTATATTAAAATACAATTTCAAAATGTTTTCAATAAATTATCCACTTCTCCTTCTTCAAAAACTTCTATTTGGGTTTAAATAATAATAATAATAATAATAATAATAATAATAATAATAATAATAATAATAATGGAATTCGTTCTCGATTTCTCAAGCATATTTTTCATCCTCCTTAAAATTTAATTTTATCTTCAAAGTACTCATTCTTAATAACTAATTAATTAAATATTTAATATGTACTCAAAGTATATTTATTTAATTTAAATCAAGTGAAAGAGTTACCTTGTAGGAAACTGCTGACTTCTTGGCACGATATTATGGTATGAAAAATTATTCATGTAAGAATTGAATAGGAAGAAAATATTTTTTAAAAAATGCTTACATTATGAAGCGAGGGTGGTGAGTAAGGTTTGAAAAAAATTTCAAATTAAAAATTATAATGATCACAAGGAATAATAATAAGAGAACTTTCCCTTATTTCCATAGTGTGAACTTTATCATCGACATAATTAATGTCTGGAGGCAGAATCTCGAGATTTAGATACTTGCTGGTATAACCAATTCGTTGTCTTGAGCATAGTTTGCTTTTGGCACGTACAATGTATTGTCAATAAAATTATTAGTCATAATTTTACCTTTTTGTCTGCGTGTAGAGAGTTTCTTGTGAGTCATGCTATTCGAATAAATACAGTAACGTTCGAGTTCAAGCAAAAGAAGAAAAACAATAATAAACTTCTTATTAATTCCTTAGTGATAAATCCTTTTCAAATGTAAAACGTACCGTATGTATGTGCGTCACATATTATGCATCTAATATTCGGATGAGCAGAGTAGGAGTCGATACAATAACGCGTTTGTAATGGAAGTTTACCAATGCATTGCATATCTGAAACTGTTTCGGCTGCTCTTCGGGTTAACTCCATGGTGCCACAGCCTTATTCAAGTGCACTTTAAGTCTTAACTGGGACTAAAATCCAAACCCGCGGCTTCAAAATGGACTCCACCCACCCTCTTATTACGGCTCGCGCCTCGTCAACTCTTTAGACGAAGGGGGAAATTAAAGTGGACTATGTTATACGCGCACGTTTCCTTCAGCCTCCGAATAGCTACCGCCACTCCTTTAATAACATTTGTTGAATTCAGAATAAAACATATTATTCAATTTGTGTGAGTTTTGATGCAATTTGTCTTGTTATGCGGTGCAACCGTTTTATCAATTCGCACTGTTTAATCGTTTTGTCACGATGTCTTATTCACACCTTAGAGAACAAAAATTATCTGCACCCGAAACGGTCTATGAGTGTCACAGCGAAGATATTTTTTATTCAAAGAGCTGAAAAACGTCCACAAATGATTATAACGAGCAAATGAGCTTCAACTCTCAACAGTCACAACATTTAACATATTCTAAGTTAATTATGACTCTAGAATGATTCACGCAAATCTCGCTTCGATTTTTCATACTTCTAGATGCTCAATTTCTTCTCTTGCTTCTACACGGAATACCCTGGACAGCATTGTTTCACAGCACGACTATATAAGCAAGCGCTAATCATTTCAAGTGAAAAATTGACAGTGAATTAAAAAAAACTTTGTGAAAAAATTTGACTGTGTCATTGAAAAATACACTGTGGCTGTGTGGATTCCGCCCACGTGTCCGCAAAACAGTTGACCCGTTGACACCGCGGAGGAGTTTGGCGAGCGCTGAAGGTCCAGCGGGCGAGCTCGGAGATGGTACTTGCACCGCCATCAGTGGCTGAGTAGTGGTTGTGAGCGCCGGGTCATTGCTAAGGTGTAGTGCATGTCGTATTCCGGCTGGTTTCCACCATCTTACGTCCACCTGAAACGTGATTGATTTTTTCGTGTTTCCGGGCGCGTCAACTGCTTCGGTCATTAGTTCCGTAAGTGTAGCGCATGTTTTTTCTCGGGAAATGGCAGTGATCTTCCCCCGCTGGATGGCGAGATCCGGCGCCGACCTACCGTCGGCTAGTGGGGTTTCCCCCTAACCAGGACTCTCCCACCAGCGGGGCACCGCCCCAGCCGGGACAAGCTCTAAGCTCCCGACCGGTCTCCCGGAATACGTCGTAGTGTAGTGCATGTTAGTGTAAGTGTGTGTGTAAGGGGAGAGGATGGGACAAGGAAGAGGAAGGACAGATCGCACGCGGTCAGTGGCCCATTTGGTAGGGTAGCCAGCCGCCAGAATTCTCTCAGACAGCGACTGAACTCGACCTAGCTGAAAAGCTAGTGTCGAAAATCCTGCCGCCGTCAGGACTCCAACCTAGGACCTCCCAGTCAGAGGCGCTGCAGTGACATCAGTTGATGCACTGAGCTACCGCTCCCGGTACCTGAAATGTGAGATCCGGCCCCGACATACAAGACTGCTTGCGGGTTTCCCCCATCCAAGTATATTCCCGAGTGAGGCACCGCCCCAACCGGGACATGCTCTAAATTCCCGACTGATCTTCTGTGTGTGTGTGATAGTGTAGTGCATAAAAGTACAAGGGGAAAGTAGAGCATAAGGGCGCGCGGTCCATGGTCCTTTTAGTTGGGTACTGCTCCAGCATTATCTTTGTATTGATGTGAGAAACCTGGGAAAACTACCGATCTGAGCAGCGGTCCGCTAGAATTTCACCTCCAAACAGTGACTGAATACGATGCAACTATGCAGATAGTTTCGGAATTCCGCCAAGTAGCGTTGGGAATCCAAAACTAGCCCTTGCCCATCGACGATGTTGCAGAGGCAAGAGTCTTTCCGCCGAACGGTCGCAGCCGCTGTGGGTGGGCGGAGTGGGGCTGGGGTGGGGGAACGGGAGGCGAAAGGAGGAGGGTGTGGGTGGGGCGGATTCTAACGAGGATATTTGGCGCGCGAGCCCAATCCGTCTTCGTCAGGCGCCTAATCTGCGCCGGGAGGGAGATCGGGGTCGCGCCCTTTTTCGTGCTCCCCGCGATAGAGCGCGCTGCTCTGCACCTCGCCGCCCCAACGGGGTCGTTCCCCTCCCCCTCCCCCTCCCCCTCCCATTTCAGCGTTCCAAGATCATTACACACACACACACACACACACACACACACACACACACACACACACACACACATATATATATATATATATATATATATATATATATATATATATATATATGGGACGGATTTTAATGAAATGTCATTTTTTTCTTATTTCTTTAGAACAATTCCATTTAGTGTAGACATTAATTTTATGCCATGACCAAAGGAAATTACCCATTTTTTATGTGATTTTGTTCGCATTTTTCGTGGATTTCGAATAATAAGTCATTTTTTACGTTTCTTCCGTAATTTTTAATGCATTTATCGTTGACTTCATTGATTTTAGTATTGTAATGGTACTGGCTTCAAATAATACTTGCGAGATGCAACAAATGTTCTCCACACAAAGCATCAGTAGCCTATTCGATTTCTTTGCTCAGAAATTGTAATGTCAGATGTTGTAAGAATGTAATCTAGGTTTCCTGTGACGCCTATCAGCGCCATTATCGGTTAGGTTGATTTCGGGATAACTAAAGACAGATTTCGTGGTAAAGAATAGTCCAAACTAAATGTTTGAAAGTTGAGTTCACATGAATGAGAGCAAGAATCTCGATTACATCAGTAACATATGTTACTTGATGAATGTTGGATGTCCAAAAGCTTGAAATGTTCTTCCGAACCGGTTATGTTAACATTATTATGTATTTTTTTTGTTGCTTTTAGGGCATTTTTTAAAACATGTGGAGAGCATTTAATTGATATTTTTTTTACGATTTCTAGGTTATCAAAATCCGCCCCTATATAACATTGTCTAAGCGGTATTCGCCGGGTTTTTATTTGGCTTTATGTCGTGTTAGTATCTAGGACAGGTCAATTAAGTTTCGACGCAATTTCGTTTCGTCTGACGCACGTTTTCTGACAATCCTACACGTGTTCGAGGTAACAGATTTTTGCATAATTGTGAAGGTGTCTGAGTATTCGAATAAGTTCCAAATTTTTATGAGTGTTGTTTGGTAGAACCTCCTGCAAGAAATGGCCAGGGGAATAATATGGACTTTTTGGAGATGCCAGAATGCCTTGACATCTGCTGCCAGTTCATTGTACTTTATTTTTATTATTTATTATAAAGACCAGATGCTAATGTATCCGTCGCAATTTCCTTAGCTAAGATAAATATTGGCACTATTTCAACCTGATTTATATTTACTAGCGTACACGTGCGAGAACTCTCGCGTGTAAAACCCCACTCCGTTCCCTATTTTTCCATTTCCATATTAAGTCTGTAATATATCTTTTTCCTCTTATACTCCGTCACTTGTTGTAAGTCTCCTTGTAATTGATAACAATACTATACATCCTTGTCAATATAAATTATTCTTATTTAACGTTATTACCAAGCAGAGAGGTACACCCGTGTAATTAAATCGCTTAGAATATCAAGTAACTAGTTTAATTTCACATTCAGTTGCAGATTCTGTACGTCTCTGAGCAGGTGGGATAATATTGAGAAATGGCGGACCAGCAAAAATGTAATTGAATGTTCATGAAGATCGTCCTCGTTCTGAATATTACGGTGTGAGAAACGTTCCTTAAAAATATTGTTTTTAAGTCCCTAAAACGCTTCGTTTAGGAGTTATTTACGATGTATATTCATCACGCCTCCGTGAAATTCGCTTTCTTTAGAGACCTCAGTTTTAAAGATTGGTTGAGTGTGAGCGCCGTAAAAGTTATTTATACTATTGAAATAATATAGGAGACTATTACGAGCTTCGGCATACAATCAAAATGTTAAAATGTTTACATTAAATAGCCAACTTAATGTGTTAACATGGGAGACAACAATGTTGGGTGACCCAGTTGTGACCACATTTTCCCGAAGAGACTAGAACAACAAAATTACAACTGATAGCAACTTCAGTCGTAAAATTAACATAAATTAATAAGAGTACTGAATGTTAACATAAACGATATTACAATTATTATGTGCTTAAGTTAAGTTTCTATCAGCTTTTCTAGTTTCTGCCCGATTATATGGTCACAACTGGGCCAGTAGCCACCGATATTTCACAATAAATTGGCTATTTAATTTGAATGTTTCAACTTTTTTTGTCTATAATTCTATTGGAAACCAATCCTCATTATGCAGTATCTATTTGTACATTATATCTCGGACAGTTCCAAATAACGAATCATAACGCCTTCATTCAAGAGACATTTCACCTCTGGTTGATTCGGAGCGCAGGATCGCGTCATGAATTGTTTACTGCTTTGACAGGATGACATAAAACACGCTTCGAAATTTATTAGAGAAGCAGAATTATAATTTATGATGATAATGTCGAAGTCAGAATCAGGGCGAACCGTGTGCATCAGACTACGCCGCTGTTAAACTCACTCGCGACCTCATGGCGTGGTTGTTTGCACCCTCCGGATGAAAGCACTTGTGTACCCGAAAGAGTAACCAAGGGGAGGACTTCTCACTTATTTGCTTCCAATGCAAAGGGACTTTGAATTTATTTTTGTAATAGAAAAACTGACGAGGAATATTAAACGTACTGAAGAATAATTTGTGAATTTTGAGTTTTCTATATTACAAGTCATGAAGATAACACACAATTCTATAAATTCACAGTATTCCTATTTTTTAATAATATTACTTATACACTAAGATATGAATGTACTTCGCCTTCTAACAAATTGGTGTTAAATGAAGTTGCAAAAATTGGTGTTAAATGCAATTAAAAAATTAATTTGCCGATGTTTCTTATTTAAGAAACTTATTTTTAGTAATCATGAGCAAATAACACACAACTTATTGATATTATTGTATTAAGTACGAAGAAAGAAAAAAGACTTTAAAAAAATTCTTGCATTACTCCCATTCATTGATTGATTCAATGATTCATTGATTTATTACATTTCCTGGAATTCCGAGCGCGTCAATGGCTAAGGTCATTAGTCCCGTAAGCGTAGTACATGCTTTTATGGTGAGAGGTGGCCGTGATATTCCACCACTGGCTGGCGAGAGCCGGCGCCGAACTACGTGGGTTTGCGGGGATTTTCCCCAACCTAGTGGGTCCCAACAGCGTGGCACCGCCCCAGCCGGGACCAGCTCTAAGCTTCTGACTGATCTCCCTATATGTACGGTAGTGTAGTGCATGTGAGTGAGTGAGTGTGTATGTATGTGTGTGTATGTGTGTGTGTGTAAGTATAGGGTGAAGGACACTGAAGAGGAAGGAAAGATGGCGTGCGATCCGTGGCCCGTTTGTTAGGGTATTGCTCCGGCTTTTGCCTGATGTTGATCGGAGGAACCAGGGAAAACTATCAATCAGAGCGTCGGCCGTCAGAATTCTTCTCTAAACACCGATTGAATTCTAGCACTGAATTGAATCTAGCTATGTAGTTAGTGGCTATGAAGCAATGAAACTTGCGGCCGTTAGGACTGGAATCGTAGGACCTCCCGTTCAGAGGCTGTGGGTTAACTTCAGCTGATGCCCTGAGCCACCTTTTTTGGTATTCACATTCATTTGAATGAAATACTATAACATGTTTTGTGAATACAAAATTATAATTAATATTTAGTTTTTTTAATTGAATTAATGATTGAGGTTTTCTGGATGTAGGTGTCTTTCTAGTTAAAAGTTTTCATGTTCCTTACCTCAATATTACTTGATCTCTCACAGTATATGTAAACTTGAAGAAAATGTATGTAATAAGTAAATGTATGTAATAAGTAATGTGTGTAATGAATAAATGTAAATAATTCATTAACTCTAAAATTTATATTTGTCCTCTAATTATTTTTCAATTCATTGCGGGGGTCATCGATGACCCCCCTTCCTCACACACTCACATACATTGATGTTCACTAGGGATCGAAATACCATTCGTATTCTTTTGATACTCGATATAGTCTCTAACTGTACAGAAATGTACAGAATTGTAAGTTATGCAGCAGAAAAGATTTTATATGGGACTTAAAGTTTCGTATCGATTTTAATCGTTTAATGACATCTCGCAATGCGTTGTAAAATAACGTTGATGCTTTGTAGGTGAATGTTTTGTGGAGAGCTTCTGATACTGTCACCTGATGAAAATGACTACGTCGAGTATATGGTTATAGACATCAGCTTTTGCTGAAAATATATTCCCGCTCTTGAGTAAGTAATTTTTGACAGAAAATATTGATTCGTAAATCAAGAGATAAGATAATGGTAAAATTTCTATATTAATAGAGTTTCTAACAAATATCACGTCGCGTCGCGTCGGTGGAATTTGCTTAATATCCGCACAATTCGTTTTTGTAATCTAAAAGTCTGGGAATTAGAAGATGTATTTCCTCAGAATATTATGCTATATCTTAGATGGGAATTAACATTCTCCAATTATACACAACGAGCAGTATGAAGGCTGACTGAATTTGAAAGAATTCTGAACGCGTAGCGTAATTAACTTAATTTTGTGTCCACTTTATTTATATGGACGTTCCATTTGAGGTTTGACTGCATTGAGACTACCTAAAAATGTTGTTACCTTAACAGCAGTCAATGGCACACCGTTCATTTTCAGTGGAGTAGAGATTTGTTTGTTTGAAATGGAAAACTACATTTAAACAGTTTTTTTATTTACTATTAATTTGTTATTACAGAACCAATTTGAAGCATCTAATAATGATCTAATCTAATAATCTATTGATGATTTATTTATTGTAAAGTATATTCGTATCATCCGCAAAGAGAACTGTTCTTCCGTTTCAAAACGTCGAGTGCAAATCGTTTACGTATAATAGGAAGAGAATAGGGTATAATATCGGACCCTGCGGGACTCCACGTGCAATTGACAGTTAATCGGAAAGGTGTGTACTTAATGTTCCATCATTCCAGTAAGGTATTTGTATTCTCTGAGATCGTTGTTTAAGGTACGAACTTAACCAATCTAGAGCAATACCCCGGTTTCCACACGAAGGTAATATTGAAAGTGGAATGTTATGATTAATGACGTCAAAAGCTTTTGAAAGATCTAAAATATTCCGGTAGGTGCTTCGTTTTGATCCATAGATGAAGCGGCATCTTCCAGAAAAAAATATGACTGTTTCCATATATTTTTATTTTCGAAATCCATGTTGACAATATGAAAGCGTCGTGTTTACTCAGACACGTCTTCCTCCATTCGTATGTAAAAAGGTCTCTCTAAAATTTTTGAAAAAAAACGACAAAAGCGAACTGTTAACCAAGCCTGTTCGACTGTTACCAAGCCTCCGACTGTTAGTATTCCACCATACCGAGTATTCGACTGTTAACCAAACCGCCTCCGCGGCCCGCGAGGAGCGCTGAGAGCGCGTGGGCGGGCGCAGGTGGCGCTGGGCCCTGGAGGGCGGCTGGCTGCAGCCTTAAAGCCTTGCGCCGCTCACGCTCTGTGCATCCTTAATGGACGCTCGCCCGCCCGCTCGCCCACCCGCCCACGCTAAAAATTTAATTACGTTTCCGCAGCCCCGCGCACGAGATGCGCCTCGCGCCCTGCCCGCAACGCCCGACCTCGCGCCCTCCCTCGCCCAGCCCTACCCTCGCCTCCCTGCCCCGTGGCTCACCCGCGTTGCCCTGCCCGCATCGCCCGTCTCCCGTCGCCCTGTCCTCGACGCTCCGCCTTCATCACCACATTCCCGTCACCCTGCCCCCATCACCCTGCCCCCACCACCCCGCCCACATCACCCCGCCCCATCACCCCGCCCACATCACCCTGCCCCCATCACCCCGCTCCCATCACCCCGCCCCATCACCCCGCCCCATCACCCCGCCCACATCACCCCGCCCCATCACCCCGCCCACATCACCCTGCCCCCATCACCCCGCTCCCATCACCCCGCCCCATCACCCCGCCCCATCACC